>MU227227.1:864064-890959 GCA_018584345.1 Thuja plicata
ATATAAAGAAATATAAACATCTATATAATCCCAATTATTTCTATAAAAGCAATGCATTCATCAACATGAAATTTCAAATTTTCAGTCTTATCATCCTAATTAGTAATATGTTGATATATCAATATTTTAATTAACATTAAACACATATTCTAATTTCACTTTAAAGACTTGTAGTTTTATTCATTATCTACAAAGAAATATATAATAATTAATCACAACTATGATCCAAAACAGAAAAAAGAAACCACTAGGCACTCATCCTTTCTAGCATTATTACTCCAAGATTGAGTGACTAGTAGTTGCTACTTTTTGTGAGGTCATCCCTCCTATCTGTTAGCATTAAATTTATGTTATGTCTATAACTTACAGATTTGATCTACCACTGCATCATTATCACTACAGTTCATGGATCTAATATCTCCACAATTGACTCATAACTCTTTGTCACATGTTTAGGCTGACAAAGAGAATTGATGTTTATTTTAGATGCATTCTATTTTCTCATGCAATCTCCATTGTAATTTTATCTATGAATGGTGGTTTTCATTGTATATGTCATGCATATTGAAAATCATTATGGAATGAGATATTGATCAATTTTTCATTTATAGATGCTCTATTTTTTTTTCTTTTATGTAAAAGTTTCTCTATTTTCTCTTTTTCTCACCTAGATCTATGTAGCTACAACTGCAAAATTCAACATGGTATCAAAGCCTAGAAGGTAGGAAGGATAAATATAACCTTTTTTATAGGTACTGTAGACATCCAAAAATATTAATATTATTATTAATATTAAATTCCCTCCTATTCCTCTAACTATTTAATTCAATCAATTAAATAGTTTCATTTTCTAGTATTTATTAATGATCAAATACTATTCCAATGTATTTTATTTAAATACATTTGCCTCACAAAATCCCCTTTTTAATAAATTTATGTTTATTAAAATCCCTTCATATTCCTAATTCTTCTAAACTATAATTTATTCAAATCTAATTTGAATTATAATCTAAACCCTAGCTAGGAACCTATTAATCCAACCTAGACACCTACCCTAAGCCTACCATATTCCTACTCTACTCCCATCACCCCATTTCCTAAGCATGCTTCCCTACCTAACTGTCCATTGATCATACTTAAAGAGTGATTCCTAACCTTTTTAAGGCTAATGGAATGTTCACCCACATGGGAAATTCTCTCCAAAATGGACACCCATCCCTCTTAAATTCCTCTTACAAGTTTGTTTCCCACTTGGAAATCTTGAGCCATTCAACATTTAATGCCAAGTTTGACTCAAATTTAGCCATCCCTTCAAGCCTATGTGTCCCTTATGTGGATCTTATGTGGATTCCACATAGATGCCACCTCATCCAAGTCCTCCTCTTCTCTCCCAAAATTCTATAAATAGAGGCCTTCTCCTCTTCATTTTACATCTCTCATCGTGCATTGTTATTATGCTAGAATTACTTTAGATTTTCATAGTTGTTTTCATTCTCATAGTTTTCATTCTTAAATGACTTAGAAATCACATGCTAGGCTCTTTTGGCTAAAATGAATCATAGTTTTCATGCATTGCCTTGCATTTCAATCATAGTAGTTTAATCATTTGGCGAAGTTTGAGACTAGTTACTCCATACTAGTTCTTGAATCCTTCTCTAAAATTGCATCAATATTACTCATTCCACTTGGGGAACCATTGCATTTTGTGTGTTTGAGAGAGAAAACCCACATCCATCAAAATGAGAAAACCAAACAAGTTAAATATGGTGCTTACTTGTTTTAGCTCAATCTGATGTTATTTGGTGTTCATTATTTCTTGCTTTCTTCCATATGATTTTGAATTGATTATATGTGCTAACCCACTAATCTTGCATATTTGAGCTTGCTCCCAACAGATAGAAGAATTCCTCATACACATTCTGGCACACCTGGTGGGACCCACGTCCCTAAAATCCTTCTAGTTTCTTGTCTATTTCTTTAGATTTCACCAAACACATAGATCGATGTTTGTGTTTTTACATAGAGGCATCTACGTACTGTCATTCAGTGTCTGCATTGAACCAGTGTCTATGACCTGAATCGGTGTCTCCGCATGGCATTCTATTTTGAGACTTTCCAAACATAATTTTTTAGTTTTTCAATATTTTACTGTCTTTCCCACTACTTTTTAATATTTGAGCATTCTATTTTTTAGCAAAGATCCATTTTACAAGTAGTTATAATGCCAAATTTTCACTAAGGGAATGAATCTTCATAAATTATTAAAGAATACTAGCTTTTAATTGTTTGGATAATCTCAAATGGCTAAATTTGATCAAATTAAAGACTAAGAAGGAAGAAAAAGTAACTTTGTTTCCTTTTTGGTTGTGTTTTTTGTGAACTTGCAGGTACAACAGCATCTACAGAAATGTAGATTCAGGTTTCGGCATCTGCGCAAATGCCAGTTTAGAAAAGCATCAATCAATGTCTTCATTTCATGAATCAGTGTCTCCGACTGGTATACCATATTTTGTGTGTTTTCTGGCTTGTTTTCCCTACATTCTGTCATTTTTGAGAAAAACACAGAATAAAGCGTCTACGCCCTGCATCAACGTCTACGCTTTGTCAAAAAATTTTATCACTTGTTAACAACTGTTTAAGTGGTATTTATGCTTTCAACATTTTTCCAAGGCTAAAATTGAAACTACTAACCAGTTTTCTTGCAGCACCGCTTGCCAAAGACACAAATTCAAAACTACTCACGTTTGTCTTGCAGGTTGCCTCAAATAAAAAATTGACCAAATGATCATGTTTGTTATAATATTTTTTAGGCACCAAGACTAATTAGCTAGATTTTTTTTTCTAATCTGAAGCAAGTGTTAGAGGATAATGCTCTCTTCCCTTTTGGGAAGATCAAAAACCTAGACACACTTGCTTTGAGTTAAGAAAATAAACCTTTGGGAAAGAACAAAATTATCTTACGTGTCTAGGAGAAAACAACATTGGGTAGGAGAGTATGTTATTTTCCCCTTGTGAGAAAATGAGAAATCTAGACCCCTCTCATCACCAATCCATGTTTTTCAAATTAATCCTTTAGCTGGGCCTGTCGGTCAAGGAAAAAATCTCCCAGAAATTGCCCACATGAGAACAAGGTGTAAGCCACACCACTCTAACTCATGTTAATCAAATTTACTCTTTGGGGTTAAAGCCTCGGGATTCAATTGGAATTTGAGCTTATACTCGACTCTCATTTAACTTAAGTGAGGCCTCACAGTCTCAATCACATTTACGTGACCACTTTTGTCAAGACGCTCTATGAGGCTATACACCTAAATCATGCTTGTGTGGACATAGAGGATACAATCGAACAGAGACACTTACTAAACACTCTAATCATAGAATCTACCCGATTCACCTCTAAAAAGTGACTTATTATAGTGCGAGGGGAGGGAAGAATCTCCCCCCAAGATCCCCATCATATGTGTCCCAAGGTATTGTGTTACGAAAGAGATCTTCGTAGCACAACAACAATACCTGGAAAAAGGCAAAAACACAAGCACCCTTTCAGGGGTGACACTGATGCTAACAGACTACCAAGCAATGGGTCTATAATATTTCATTTGCAGCCAATTCCTTAGGCAGATGTGTGCTTAAAGTGTTTGAACAACATTTGCAAATCCAAAACACAACGGAATACCCAACAACCAATTTGTCACTTGTTTGTATCCTTCAAGGTTTCTTTGTCCCTTGTTGGATTGTTTTCGGACCCATGCATGTTATTTTCTGATTTGATTGTGTTCAAATTGGTTCTTTCCATAGAACAAACCTATTGACAATCAGAAAGAAATAAAACTTGTGCCAAATCGTCAAGATAACATCATTTTGTAGATTTCTGTTAGCTCCATTTTTTTCAGAATTTTGTCTTTTACGAGATATGTCCTAAAACCTCCAACTATTCATCCAAAATTAGATCTATTTATAGGACATGACCGATTCCAAAAAGCATAAGAAGGTAAAAACTATGTTACCACCCGTGCAAAGAGAATAGAAGAATACAACTCAAGAGGCTAACAAGTACAAATACATAGTCGATTCTATCAAGCAAGAAATCTATAAATGAGAAAAATTTGACAAAGTGATATACAACAACAAAGTTGCTCACTTTATGGGAAAATATCGTCAAAATGCTTCTTTTGACAGAGTTGAGAAATATGAATAGTCAGTTTACCATGATAAATGAAAGTTTCTGCTCTTCTTAAGCTCACTTATCTTGCATTTTAGGACCTCCCTTAGGTTGTCATCTTTAGAAACACATCACATACTCATCCTAGCATAATCTTGTATAATCCAATCCAATCCTAGTCAACATAGCATCATCCAAATCATCATCCAAGGCATCCTTAATCACATCCCTCACTTGGTATTGCATCCCCTTTTGAGTTGCTTAAAAACCTACATCTTAATCAAACCCCCATCCTTAAGTGTCCTTTACTAAGCATTGTTTAGGATAATAGCCTTTCCCTTTGCAACCTCATCAACTTGATCAAAAGGTTGGTTCACATTGATAGACAATCCCATCCGCCGAAGACCACAAGTTTATCTTAGGTAGACAATCACATCCTCTTGATATTACACTAGGGACAGCAACCCTTAATCCTTGAATATATCAAGTTATCCTTAATCTGTAGGAGCATATTCATCATCCTAGACGCATCCTAGTCCTAGCATCATCATCCTTAGCTTCCTAGGCACATCCTTGCATTATATATTGCATCTCATATACCCTTGAGGTAGTCATTTCATGCCACCTATCACACAAGCCACTAAGAAGAGGAAGAACATGGATCCTAATCTTACCGCTAGTTCATCTAATCCTGCGACTAACAACACTAATTCCATGGTCACTTATGCATCTCATCCCAATAAAATAATTAAGCACATCTGGGTAGATACTAATGAGACACATACCATGAGTACCATAGAGACATTTATCAATCATCCAAGACATGTCCACATGGTGGACGCCATGAGTGGACGTAGCAACAATTAGGTACTTTTGGACATTCAACAACACAGACTTCAACTCCCACCTTGGATTATACCTACACTTATCACAAGACCTATGGAACTTCCAGGGGAATGTCCTCATCCCACTAGAAATGAAGTTTTTGATCCACTTCAGTGATCCCTACAGGTGGGAACTTTTATCGCACAAGTAGTGCAACCTTCCATCCCACCCTCCATCATGCACACAACACCTTCATCTACCTCAGGAGTTGTGTCTCTTGATCCAACATTAGTAGCACAAGCAATACCCCCCATCACTACGCAAGCACCTCCTCAGTTCACAGCCGCTCCACTTTTGCAAACATTCCCAACATTTGTGGCACAATTTCCATCACCACCAGTCAGCACACAACAAACCACCATTTCACCCATCCTTACTTAGCCCATTCAAAGTGCAACAACCAGTTCACAACATCAAAGCACCCAGGTCTCCATGCCTATTCCTCTTTTCTTCACCACAGGCAAGCCACCTACTAATGCCTATAACCAACCCTTATATCCGTAAGGGTCTAGTTTCCCCACTCGTGTAGTAATGAAACCACAAGGTGTGTCGAGAGTTTTTCCACAAATTCAAACCAATCCAAATCCTCCCATGCAACAACCATCTACCAATCCCTTCATCATACCCCAAATACCAATCCAACAATAGTAGCAACCAATCCAGCAACAACAGGAACCAATCCAACAACAACAACCTATTTAGCAACAACAATCCATCCAACAAGCATCCCAACAACAACAGCCACGACAACAAATTATCATCCCATTCACATCCCAAGCACAACACAAACCAATCAACCCCTTCGCATCTACATAGTCCACCCTCCAAGTTACACAACAGCTACAACCACAAATGTAGGGGGAAAATCCCTTCATGGCACAACCACTACAATAGTTTGCTAATCCTTTCATCCAACCCGTGTAGCAACAACAAAATCTTTCCGCCAACTACCTAGCCATGTCATCTTCTGCTACATCACAAACCATTCCACCTCCATAGAAATTTAGTGTTCCCAGTGGGGGAATTCTTCCACAAAACACCTATCCTCCATCCTATGTAGGTGTGCAATAGGCTTAGCCCACTTGTCCAACACCTCAACAAATACAAGCATACTTCCAATAGTTGCAACAAACTTATCAAGCGCCGACACCTCCTCCACTGCAATATTCCCCTCAGCCACAACTTTCACCACAACAACCTATATACACTGACCAACAACCATCATACCAAACACCACAATATCCCCCACAAAATCCCCTATATTCACCATTTGATCCATATCAGGTTCAAGGAACCCATGAAATCACAGTTAATAATCCTCCCCCACAAATCAACCATGAGTGGGAGGAAATGAAAATTTCTCTCAAAGAGCTAAAAGCAGGGACTGAGGCTAAAACATTCAAGTTTGAAGAGGTGTGTCCTTATCTGTTTTATCGATTTATCACTACCATACCCTTCACCAAGAACTTTGAAACACCCAAGTTTGACAAATATCAGGGAAGGGAGATCCTGTGAGCCACATAAAAGAATTCTAAATGGCATCTCAGGAAGTGGCCTATAGCGATAACTTCCTCATGAGACTACTCCCCAAGATCTTAGGAGGGAACTCTCTTGAATGGTTCTACAAAATACCCTACGGCACAGTCTCTACTTTTACTAAATTATCTAAAAAGTTTGTGGCCCAATATGTACATAATGTCAAAAATGAACTCTCAGTGCTCGATCTATGCAATTCCAAACAAAAGGGAGGAGAAAGCCTAGCCAATTACCTTTATCACTTTCAAGGGCTTACTACAAGGTTGTCCTATCAACCCCCTGAGCAACATCTTATCAAAATATTTATTAACAACCTCCATCCTAAGCTCACTTATCACATGCGCATGAATTGCATACAAACTTATCAAGACATTCAAATCAAAGGCTAGGATCTTGAAAAAGGTCTCATAGAAGATGGTGTCATCAAGAACTACAAGGAATCCCAACCTAACAAACATAATAATGATCGATCACAGTATTGGAAAAAAAACAAGAACGTAGTAACTAACAGAGCCACTAACACCAAACACGTTCAGGTTGTGGTAGCCGGTCCTAGTACACCTACCCAAACTTATCAACAATCACTTCTAGTATACTCTCAACCTCCTCCCATGTATCAAAATCCCACTCCCACATATCACCAACCAATGTACCAACAAAATACATGCCCTCAAGGTGCGACTATCTATGCCGCTCCAGGGACATCATATCAACCCAGCTACCAAGGTCCTATGAACCAAACAAATGCTATATCAGTCCTACATGGACAACCAAGGCCTCACGCTTTGAATGTGCCACAATGCACATTTACCCCTTTGGGTGAACCCATAGGTGTCATATTCCATAGAATGGTCCAAACTAACCAAGTTGTGTATCCAAAAATGCAGCCATTTGATGACTCAACACCTAAGCATGCCTTGTATAAAGATAACAAGTACTGTGAATACCACCATGTTAAGGGACACACCACCCTCAAATGCATGAAGCTAAAACATTACATCCAGGATCTCATTGACCGAAAATAAATCAAAGTGGACTCTCCTACCCAACCATCACCAAATGCGGGCCTTAAAATCTATCAAAATGCATGTCCTAAACACACCTCAGGTAAAGGCCTAGGCAATCCTACTCAATCCTCTGGTCAGGGGAAGGGTAAACAAGGAGAAAATACTGATAAAAAAGATTATACAAATGCATATATCAGCTATGATAATCTCATCGGCTACATATCCCAAGTCTAGTCCTCTGTTAATGTCATCCATGTTAAGGGTTCCGATAGCCAATGCGTAGTCACCACTTGTCAAGGCCGAATAACAGTTGCAGGTGTGAGTACCCTTTCATCTGCTGGTACCCAATACAACATTTTGGAACACCTATGGAATACTCTAGCCCAAATTCCCATCCTAGATCTCCTCCTCACTTCACCCACCTATCAAGAGATCCTCAATAAAGCCTTGCAAGAATCTTGTGTTCCTAGTGACATCAACTTCATTTAATTCTAGAACCTTGTCAGACACTTGTCTTCATCTTATGGGGTCTCTTTTAAACCAATAGACGTACCCTCAGAAGAACCTAAGCATAATATTCCACTCTGTATTTCTCTCATGGTTAGAAATTTTTCCATAAAACGGGTCATGATAGATAATGGTTCGGCCCTAAATCTGTGTACTCTAAAATTCATAAAAAAGTTGGGTTGCACTAAAGTTGATATAAAAATGAGGTCATAATAATCAAAGCCTATGATAATCTGGAGTGTACTTCTAAAGGCACCATATCATTACCCATCCAAGTGGGCCCTATTATCTAGGATACACTATGTCATGTTGTTGATCTTAACCTTTCCTTCAAAATCCTCCTTCGATGCCCATGGATTCATTCTATGCAAGCCATTCCCTCCACTTACCATCAATGCATCAAATTCCCACATAATGGCACAAAGATCACTAACCGCATAGATCCCAAGCCCTTTGCATATTGCAATGTGTTGGAAACCTCCTTTCCACATTCCAATCACTGTCCTGGGATCGACATTGGTACCTTTGTCGCCAATTCATCTTGAACCCATTCAGACCCAGGAACAATCCTCTCTTCCACCCTATCCATGTTCAAGATCAACAATAAAGGTTGTGGTGAGTACAATTTATCTAATGCCTTCACAATTGGAGCACTGCCAATTGATCCACACACTCAAGGCTGCCAACCTACTCTAAGCAAGACAGAACTAAAGACAACCTAGGCGCTACAATTTGGTCCTGCCACTTTTATCTCAAAGAGTACTTTGAATGGCCAGAAATGACACCAAACATCAACCAATGGCTCTATAAGGATCCACCACCCAAGGATACAAGCCACCTCAATTACTTCAAAGGTAAGTACCCTGCAACTCACAAGCTGGTGATAGAAAAATGAAACTACCAAGGAGGTGGCCTTGGTTATGAAGAGAAAGGAATGAAAGATCCTATTGTACCTACCTAATGAGAAAAGAACCTAGGCCTTGGCATGGACTCTGAAATGAATGGGAGCACCAAAAAATACATCTATGCCTCTTATCCTTACCTAGGCAAAATCGCTGACATCGAAGATATCCTGGAAGAGAAATTTGTGAGAACCTATGATGATGTCTTTGACGATGAAACCTTCCTGGGAAATTCTTTCGTATGCCAAATTTCCATTTTCTTCATTGACCTTCTCCTCTGCCATCCTAAACTCATAGACTGGGACCAACCAAGTGTCGTGCATGTTGACGAGTTCAAAAGTGAGGATGCACTCCTAAGATTTATGGGAGCAATTGAGAAAAGTAATGACTAGGGGAAAGACTCAGCATATATTGACAAACTGGACCCAAAGGCATACTTTGGGGAAGAGCAGAACTTCAGCCACAAAAATGAAGAAGAAAACAAAAATAAAAAAGAGAAAAATATATCCCCTAGTGAAAACCCCTCTGGGGTGCTATCTGATCATAAAAAATTAAAACAAAGGGTTTATCCCCTGGTGAAAATCTCTCTGAGGTGCCAGAGGATGAAGATTCTCCTCTTCCTCTAATCCATGATTACAGGCCTGAACAGTCATCGATTCTAATCGAAGAATAAAAACCTGTCAACCTAGGCACTAAAGAGGATCCTGCCATCACATACATAGCAGCATCTCTGACTGAAGCAGAAGAAAGTGATCTTGTCAGTTTATTAAAGGAATCCATCAATAAGTTTACATGGTCTTACTCCCACATGCCAGGATTAGACCCCAACTTGGTGGCTCACCATCTTGTAGTGGACCCAAACATCAAACCTGTCAAACAAAAGCTCAGAAAAATGCACCCTAAAGTGGCAGTACTTGTCAAAGTAGAGCTAGAAAATTTACTCCAAGCCAAGATCATCTGTGCCATTGACTACTCTGACTGGATTTCTAACACGGTGCTAGTGTCTAAACCTGATAAATTAATCAGGATATGTATAGACTTCTGAGATCTCAACAAGGTATGTCCCAAGGATGATTTCCCATTGCCAAACATAGACATAATTGTGGACCTCACAGCAGGACATGAGATGTTGTCACTCATGGATGGCTTTTTTGGATATAATCAGATCCACATTATAGAAGAAGATCAACATAAGACAACATTCACAACCCCTTGGGGCACCTTCTTCTATAACATGATGCCTTTTGTCTTGAAAAACACTGGGGCAACCTATCAAAGGGCCATGACTATCATTTTTCATGACATGACTCACAAGATCCTTGAAGACTATGTAGATGATATCTTAGCAAAACCAGTTAAAAGGGAAGATAACCTAGACATTTTGGAATGCATCTTTGATAGGATTTGACACTACTTCCTAATGCTCAACCCTAAGAAGTGTGTCTTCGGGGTCACGTCAGGAAACTTCTCGGGTTCATTGTATCCAAACAAGGCACTGAAATAGATCCAAAGAAGGTACAAGCTATCATAGAGATGCCTCCACCAAAAACACTCTGACAATTGCACAGCCTCCTAGGAAAGCTAGCAGACAAGTGCCAACCGTTCACTCATCTCTTGCAAAAAGATAACACTTTCAAATGGGATCCTAAGTGTCAGAAGAGTTTTGACAAGATCAAATAATATTTGGCTAATCCACCCATCTTGGTACCACCTGTACCCAGCCGACCACTCATCCTTTATATTTATGCTACTACAACAACCCTAGGGGTACTCCTTGCTTAGTTGGATGATGAAGGAAAATAAAGAGCTATTTATTACATCAGTCAGACCTTAGTGGGTTATGAGCTCAACTATTCACCTATTGAAAAATCATGTGTGGCAGTTGTCTTTGACACTCAAAAACTTTGCCACTATATGCTTAGTCATACAACCAAGCTCATTTCAAAAGTGGATCCTCTCAAATACTTACTCTCCAAGACTACTCTCATAGGATGACTAACAAAATGGGTTATGTTACTAAGTGAGTTTGATATTTAATATGTAGACAGAAAAGCCATTAAAGGGAAAGTCATCGCAGATCAACTAGCAGAAGCACCATTGGTAGACGCATATCCTTTGATCATAGAATTTTTGGATGAGCATTTATGCATGATCAAAGAGAAACCTACATGGAACCTCTACTTTGATGGGTCCTACACAACTCATGGCACAGGGGCAAGAATACTTTTTTTCACACCTCAAGGTGACTACATCCCTATGTCATTCAAATTGGGATTTCCCTGCATGAACAACATTGTAGAATATGAGGCACTAATCGTAGGACTCTACATGGCTATAGAATGGAACATCGCAGATCTACATATCTTTGGTGATTCCCAACTCATCATCAAATAGTTTCTAGATGAGTATCAACCAAAGATGACAAATCTATTCCATATAAGAAGATGGTTGACAAGATGAAAGAGCATTTTCTCCGCTTACAGATAACACAAGTACCACACTTACAGAACAAGGCTGGTGATGCAATGGCCACAATTGGCTCCCTCCTAGAGATTCCTCACAAGTCTACGCAATACAAATTCTTAGTTGAGCAACTTCATGACCCACTTATGAGAACGATGAATCAAATCACGTATGTTTCTTGGTTGGTCCCCAGTCTTTATGGTACCATGATATTTATCCATAGAGCTTCTTATTACACCCTCATAGCCAACACCCTTTATCATCGAGGCTATCACAACATGCTCTCTAGGTTTCTAGATGAAAATGAAGCCACCTAGGCTCTACAACAGGTACATTCTAGAATCTATAGTTCCCACATGAGTGGCATGGTCCTAGCCAAGCAACTTCTATGTATAGGGTACTATTGGCCTACAATGGAACATGATGCTTGTGAGTTCATCAAGAAGTGTCTACCTTGCCAACAACATGCCAATATGATCCATGCTCCTGCCCAGGACCTCAAACCTATTGCACCGCCTTGGCCCTTCTCTTGTTGGGGTTTTGACCTCGTTGGTGAGATTACTCCCCTCTCTTCTGAAGGCCATAAATACATAATCATAGAAATAGATTACTTTACAAAGTGGGTTGAATACATTTCCCTCACCCTCAATACAGGTGTCTAGATCTCCAAATTCATCCTCTATCACATTGTTTGTCACTTCGACATACCCTCCACTATCTTCACGGATCACAGAACACCATTTGAAAATCAACACGTTAGTGATCTGTGTGCTTGTCTCCATATCCATCACTATTTCTCCAGTCCATATTTCCTTCAAGGTAATGGCCAAGCTGAGGCAACTAATAAAACCCTCCTCAAAATACTCAAGAAAGTTTTCAATTATACTAGTCGTGACTGGCATCTCCAGATCAACCCTGCCTTCTAGGCATATCACACTTCCTACTGTACTCCTACTGGCACTAATCTATATTGCCTAGTCTACCGTGTTGAAGCAGTCTTACCAATTGAGTTTGAACTACCATCCCTGTGAGTATCACTGAGAGGCCTGGTTGATGATGAAGATTATCGAGTAGCACGACTCACACAGCTTGATCTACTAGATGAAAAATGTTAGCAAGCCTATGATCACCTTATTGTCATTCAAAATAGACTTCAGCTAGACTATAACAAGAAGGGCCACCCACGCCAGTTCCAGGTGGAGGACCTTGTGCTAAAGGAAAATAAGAAAGTGGGTACTGATCGAGAAAAAAAAGGTAAGTTTGAAGTCACCTAGCAAGGTCCCTATGTTGTCACTGCATGCTTCTGTTCTGGGGCATATCAACTCTCCACTCCTGAAGGAGAACCATTGAATGATCCTATCAACATAATTCATCTCAAGCACTTCTATGCTTGATGGCTGGTTGTTCATTCCAGTTATCTGAGAAAATCCATAAAAAGCATAAAAAGTCCTGAAAAAAGTACAAAAACAATGTAAAACAATCCTGAAAAAACTCAAAAAAAGCTAAAAATTGGTTGTCTCAGTGAAAAATTGGCAAACAAGTGCTTGGACAACATAAAAAACATCAAAAAAATCAAAAAGAAAAATAAAAAATAAAGAGAAAAATTTCATCTGATGGTGAAAACTTAGCAATCAAGCGACTTGGACAAGTATGGGTGACGAAAACTTGGAAATAGGTGTCAAACATAGTGGACCATTCCATTATCTATCAAAATCTCGGTCCCCTCCATCACCACCATAACATCTCTAAAAACCTCAGCATTTCCCATATTCCCTGGGTGTTCCAACACTATCACACGCATCAAACAACAAGATCCAATCAAATCCCAACAACAACATGTGTACATAATCGCTTGTAATTATTCACTTGTAATTAATTATTTAATTTGGTCCTTGTATATTCATCCCATATCCAATCTTCTCACCATTGCACTAACATCCTGAGTCGTCATCATGCTAACATTCCCTTCCTAGTCCTTCATTGTCCTCCTGGCTGGTTCATCAGTTGATTGTGACACACACCAAAAATATGGGTCCCATCTCATCCATTGCTTCGGTCGCATCCATTGCATCTAGTTGTTGCACTAGGTTCATTACTAGATTGCATTAGGTTCATTACTAGCTTGCATTATGTTCATCATTAGATTGCATTGAACATCATTTAGCTGCTTTAAGTTCATCATTTAATTGCATCATTTACATCCATTTTAGTCTTGCACTGTTAAAGCATTTAGATCCATTTTAGTCTTGCACTGTTAGATCATTTAGATCCATTTTAGTCTTGCACTGTTAAATCATTTAGATTCATTGTTATATTCTTGCATTGTTAAATCATTTAGATTCATTTTACATCTTTCATTGTTAAATCATTTTGATCCATTGTAGTCTTGCATTGTTAAGATTCATTTAGTTTCATTATGTCCCTTAGGTTCATCTTGCATCCATATTCATATTCAATAAACATCAATATACACATTGCATGCATCATAAATTCACAACACATCCTGCATCCGCACATGTCAGTACATCATATAAGCATCATCCACCCTGCATCAGTCATACATCATAAGCGTAAAACCATCTTGCATACACAATTTGTCATACATATGCATCACATCCTACAAGCATCACATGTCAATAATCATATAATAATATGCATCATCACATCATATAAATCAAAGCATGAGAATCATAAATCATAAGAATCATAGAACCCTCAATGATCATATATATATATATATAACAAATATCCATAAGTACAATGTCTGTCATCAATAAAATACATCGTGTGCACCTCGATGCTGATATATGTATACATCTCATCTCAAAATGCAAAAATGTATGTCACATAATCCTCTGATGAATCATGTCGGTGGCTGTGATGGTCAACCTCCCTGCCTTGGTGGTGGACATGGTGGCATCCACATAGATCCCTGAGACTACACAGTCTGACCTATGGTCTACAATTGAGACCTCTCTGAGTACTCTCGCCTCTATCCCTTAGGAACTAGCTGATGATACAATACCTGATATTGGGCTGGCTGTCTTCCTGCCCTGGTCGCATCTCGGTGAGCTACAAAAGCCTCTGCCATAACCTAGCTAGCCCCACCTACAATGGCTTCTTGCCTAGCGATATCTCGCTCAGTCATGTATGCCTCACCCCGCCTCTGTGCTGCATCCTTCTCTGAGGTCAATGCAAGGATCTGCTCTGTGGCCTAATCCATCTGTTCGGTTAGGGTCCCGTACTGGTCTATCAATGTACCTATCTCAGCCCACAACTCTGCAACATCCTATATCAAGTCAACCATGGATAACTCTCTTGAGTCTACCCTACCCTATAAGGTGTCAAAAGCACCCTCAGCCCTGTCCACCCATGTTGTCTCCGTAGCTAATAGTCCCTATATCAAGGTCATCTTAGTGTGCAGGCTAGTCTCAGATACCTGTGCCATACCTAATAAGCCCCACAATTGTGCACACTTAGTCTGTAAGTTGACTCGCTCTGCGACAACAATATCATGAGTATCTTGTGCAAAAAATCCTATTGGTGGCCCCTATGGCCCCTATGGTGGCACCTGTGGTTCCTGTACCTATCCCTACACTAGCACCTAAGGTGCTTGGTCCTGTCCATCTCCTGGTGGCCCCTGTGGCCCCTGATTCAGTCCAGTGCCTACCTGTGCCTCTATCCAAGGTCTAACCTATCTCTGCTGTGGCCTCCTCCTCTGCCCTACTACCAAGGTCTTAAGGGCATCTCCTATGTTTGTCCCATAATCCACATCCATGTCTCCTGTTGGCTGCTCATGAGAAGCCACCTGAGCTGGGTCTGTGAGCTGTAAGGGCACATGTGCAACCCACCATGTTGCATACTCAACAGTCATCCCTACGTCAATAACATATAGTCACGCCATGAAGTCTACCCATGCCATAGTCCTCCAGGATGCCCTCACTGTGAGAGCATCAGCCTATCTCCCCCACACACCTACCTCCCTAGTGATATGAGGATGTAAGTCATCCTCTACCACCACCCTCTATTGTAGTCTGAACTGACTCATGACCCTGGATGGCCTATATCTCTCTATCTAGTGAATGGTCCTCCCCAGAAGAAATAAATTAGTCTACACATATGAAAGGTATAGAAAGTCTTCAAAACCATCCTCCGCTCCTTCCTGCCAGTCCATAGCTCCCCATGGCTCGCAGAGTTTGTATGGGGTCTAGCAAAAAAACCTGCACCTCATCTAGCAGTTGACGCCAGTATCCAGTCTGACCAACAAAAGTATATCTCAAAGGTGACCTATATCTACATGCATATGGCTCTCCTGGCTATTGAGCCTCTTGAACTCTCATCAGCTGGAACACTACAATGTGCTCCCATGCCCACACTAACAATAGAGTCACACATGTCCCCATGTTACGTACCTCACGGTACGTAGCCATGTGTAGATCATGGTACAACTATCCTAGGGAAACATATTCCTGGCAATAGGGTGTTCCCTCGTCTAGCATCTCTACTAGCACCTGAGACCATCCCATGCCAAAACCATGACCAGCCAAATGAGCTAGCATCCGTCCTCCAATCAGTCCCACCAAAAATAGGGCTATCTATCACAGTCTCTTGTCCACCGATGGCTGCCAGCGCTTCCAGGTCCTGTATGTAGGGATCCTCCTCATTGGCCTCCTAAATGCAATCTCAATGTAGTGATCACTATCCTCTAATCTATACTGAGGAATCACCCTTCAGATCAGGTATTTGAAAAATCTTCCACACATCCTCAACGGTGATAGTGGCCTCTCCCATAGGCAGATGGAATGTGGTCGTATTGTTATGCCACCGCTTGATCAAAGCGGTCATCATCCCATTATGCGCACGTAGCCTAGGCCAATGGGGCACATAGGACAACCCAACAACTGCTAGCAACCCCCAGTCCTTATCTGTAAGCTGAGCCTCTAAATCCATGGTTGGCAGCCAGTGCTCCCGAGATCCCAATGGTGGGAACTGCTCCTACAAGATTCAAAATCCACCATGTCATCCCATATTCCTTCTATTCCTAGCCCAACCCCTCCCAAAATGGGGCATCTTGTCCCTAGGTCCTTTGCCGACCCATCCCCAGCCCTTGTCGAGTCCCTCTGTTTCCCATCCCCTCAGCGTCTACCCCTTTGGGTGCAGACGCCGGTTCAGTCAGAAATGTCAGTTCTTACATTGATGTCTCCGCATTCCTTCCCCCACAGACCGCCATCTTCGAAGACTCAAATCTAGGTCGGCATCTTTGAAGACACCAGTTCAGTACCGACATCTTCAGAGATGCAGGTTTAGGGATCAGCGTCTGTAAAGACATCGATTCAGAGATCATCGTCGTTGCAGACGTCCATTTAGGAACTGGCGTCTCTAGTCTAAAACCTAATTACCCACATTTAATGCCCCCTAACCCACCCAGAAGGCATTAAAAAATTTGACAACAATAAATGCAAGGTAACGTTGAGCCACTCACCGGTACTAGTCGCTCTGCGGGTCTCCCATGTGTCCGTATGTGCTATCCTAACTGCCCCTTCATCCTGTCATCAGTCATAATTTTCACTCCAGAGCTCTCGTTGTGCCTAATCACTATTCACAAATGACCTTCTTTACCCCCCAGCCCTTCTTATAGCCCTCGTTGTCCCTGAAAACTTTTTTGCTTCATTTACCCCCTGTATATATTTTTGTATAAATTGTTCCTACTGTATAGTTTAAATGCGTAAAAAATTCCAAAAACATTTAAAAATCGTGAAAAATAAAAAAAAATAAAAAAATTCAAAAATTCAAAGAAAATCAAATATTCTTAAAAATCTCACAATAAACCATCGTTTGTTTCTGCATCGCTCAACTTTTTTCTTTTCAGCGACATTTTGCGTCTTGCAACTACGACCATGTTTTTCAACAAATCAGTTTTGAGACCGATTCTCCTTGCTCCTCATCCTGTTCACAGCTTTTTCCAGCGAATATATTTTAATCAAATCCAATCCAATACTTGTCCGTCAAGATGCATCCTTCTGGCGTCAGCTTATCAAATCCTTCATCACATCAATCCTGTTCATGGCAAGAACTTTGGACTGACTGAATTCTTGGTCATGAGGCCTTCTTTATTGATTTTATATTTTTGTGTCAGTTTCAAACCTACTCACCACTACCTCGATCTGCTATATCTTGGCGCATTCTAATGGGTGGCTACTAATACACATGTCTTTTGTAGTGTGTTTTTGTTTGAGCATATAGTCCACACAAAGGAATCTTGTCATCTATATTTTCTAACACCTGATGCATACCTCCTATTACAATATCAAAATCGAATGTGCTCTCCATATTTGTCACACAAATGGATCCCCAAAGCTCATTAGCTACATTTAATTTTCATCCTTGAATCTGCATTCTTAATTGCATTCTTACTTGCATTTTAGAAGGCTTCTATTTATTCCCTCCTCTCCCTTCCTCCTTCCTGTTGCGTCCTTTTTTGAGAAAATCCCACAACATTGTCTTTGTTGCATTCTTTTCTTGAGGGAGCACAACCCTATACTGTCATCTCTTTGGCACGACTCCTAGAAACCCTCTCCCTCTAGGGCAACTTATTTTCTTATCTTTTATGTAACGTCACTTGCGACGCCACATCAAAGAGGGGCAAAATGTAGACGTCCAAAAATATTAATAATATTAAATTCCCTCTTATTCCTCTAATTATTTAATTCAATCAATTAAATAGTTTCATTTGCTAGTATTTATCAATGATCAAATACTATTCCAATGTATTTTATTTAAGTACATTTGCCTCACAAAATCCCCTTTTTAATAAATTTATATTTATTAAAATCCCTTCATATTCCTAATTCTTCTAAACTATAATTTATTCAAATCTAATTTGAATTATAATCTAAACCCTATCTAGGAACCTATTAATCCAACCTAGACACCTACCCTAAGCCTACGCTATTCCTACTCTACTCCCATCACCTCATTTCCTAAGCATGCTTCCCTACCTAACTGTCCTCTGATCATACTTAAAGGGTGATTCATAAACTTTTTAAGGCTAATGGAATGCTCACCCACATGGGGAAATTCTCTCCAAAATGGCCACCCATCCCTCTTAAATTCCTCTTACAAGTTTGTCTCCCACTTGGAAATCTTGAGCCACTCAACATTTAATGCCAAGTTTGACTCAAATTTAGCCATCCCTTCAAGCCTATGTGTCCCTTATGTGGTTCTTATGTGGATGCCACATAGATGCCACCTCATCCAAGCCCTCCTCTTCTCTCCCAATATTCTACAAATAGAGGCCTTCTCCTCTTCATTTTTCATCTCTCATTGTGCATTGTTATTATGCTAGAATTGCTTTAGATTTTCATAGTTGTTTTCATGCTCATAGTTTTCATGCTTAAATCACTTATAAATCACATCCTAGGTTCTTTTAGCTAAAATGAATCATAGTTTTCTTGCATTTTCTTGCATTTTAATCATAGTAGTTTAATCATTTGGAGAAGTTTGAGACTAGTTACTCCATACTAGTTCTTTAATCCTTCTCTAAACTTGCCTAAATCTTACTCATTCCACTTGGGGAACCATTTAATTTTGTTTGTTTGAGAGAGCACATCCACATCCATCAAAATGAGCAAATCAAACAAGATAAATAGAGTGCTTACTTGTTTTAGCTCAATCTGATGTTATTTGGTGTTCTTTGTTGCTTGCTTGCTCGTCTATATGATTTTGAATTGATTATATGTGCTAAACCACTAATCTTACATGTTTGAGCTTGCTCCCAACATATAGAAAAATTCCTCATATACACAGGTACTAAAGATTAGATCTATTATAAATAATAGAATTTTTAGTATCTTCCATTCTCATGCCATACAACTATTTTGAATGGAAGCCAAAGATTCCGCTTCATCCCACAAGGAGAGTCTTGTATCGAATAGACATGGTAACAAAGGTTGAACCAAATTCTACATCACAGATAGGCCAAGGTCACGCTCTCTTTGCAAGGGTCTTGTCTTCATCTTCTCTTTAGTGATACAATGTTTAAGTGGACTTGTTATGCCTCTCCCTACTACTGCTTTATTGGTTTCATAGTTGATCACTTTTTTAGATAATTGACACCTACATTTTCAACTAGCATTTTATTCTTTGATGGTTGAGTAGTGTCATTAGGGTCACTCTCACTAATTCATGTGTCATCTGCATCCTTGACTGATAGAATTTTTTCATTTTTTCCATGTATTCATTGTTTGGGGACACCTATGCAAGTTTTTATCTTTCGTATCTTTGATTGATAGATGTTTTGCCTTTTTTTCATCCTCTCATTGTTTGAGAAGTTTCATTGGGGACACTTGTGTAGATTGATCATAATCACCATATTGGTTTCAAAAGATGTTCTTCATTCATTACTATGGGTGTTATCATTTGACAACTATCCACACTTATCTTATGTCTCAGAAGATGTTCTTGTACACTTCATATAGTTGCATATCTATTAACATATATTTTGAGGGAGGTTTTGTTCCTACTGGCTTTTCCCTCTTTCATCTTTTCTTTCATTACTTTTCTTTTATTTCTCCTTAGTTAGACTTAAGAGGGGGTATGTTATGCTAATAACCTATGGATTTGATCTATCACTATGTCTATTATCACCACAATCCATGGATCTATTATCTTTGTGATTAAATGATAGCTCTTTTTTGTGCATTAAGGCTAATAAAGAGATGTAATGTTTATTTTACATGCATTCTATTTTCTCATGAAATCTCCATTATAATTTTCTCCATGAACAATGGTTTTCATTGAATATATCATGCATATTGTAGATCATTATGCAATGAGAGATTGGTCAAGTTTTCATTTGCAGATGCTCTATTTTTTTTTAATATAAAATCTGCTTTGTTTTTTTTTTCTTAGTTAGATCTATGCAACTACAACTGCATAATTCAACACTATCACCTTAGAAGTGAGCATCCAAAATTCTTTTTCCCATTTCCATGTTCTATATTGCTACATAATTGGTATCGGTAAGGAGATTTTGAAGATTTTTGACTAAAACCTTTGAGACTTATTTGTTCTTGAACCAAACATACTTACTAAAATGATTATTATTCATTATATAGAAACAAAAATGTATACATCTATATAATCCGAATTAATTTTATAACACTAAAATTTTCTATAATTTTTTTACTCCTACAAATTTCCTTTCAAAAATCTAAATAAACCAAGTGGATTGTCTCCTAAAAAAAATCTGCACCTTGTCATTTTCAAAACCTAGACCCTATCAATTCCTGAAACCTAAACCCCGTCAATTTTTAGATCATACCTGATCCCTGTGCAGTCTTCTAGTGAGTGTTCTTGGTTCAACCTAGCAATGGTGACTCACTTAAGAGTCTATCCCAACTCCATAAAGGGTTTTATATGTTTCACATGAATGTGGGTTGCGGAGGAACCATCAGGTTGAAACTCAAGCTTATCGAGAAGTTGCAATTTTTAGTTGACTTATTAATTTGTATAGAAGGCTCAAGAAGTACCACTTGCGTCGTTCCCTTGGGGTGAGTACTTTTTCCCATGAGGGTAGGTCGTTCGAAAAAATGAAATAGTTGTCTCTTTTCTCTTACACCTAGGGTCCTTAAGGAAAAGGTAGAGGATACTAAGCACAATAGTGGGTCCATCCTATAAAGTGAAAGAGCACAAGACAATTCAACTAGAGTTCATTAACCTTTAGAAATGAAGTCTTCTCTAAGCTAATAAAAAATACATGATTTTTAAGAACATAAATTCTTTTTCAACATCTTGCAAGAAAATTGTCAATAGTATCATTCAAACGTCTTCATCCCACAACTACTAAGATGTTGTACAAATAATCAGTAACACAAAAGTCTACTAATCTAGTAGAAATCAGAAAGCTAGAAAACTAAAATTATGATTTTAAACATAAACATGATTTTACCAATCAAGTGTGTAGAAATCAGTCAAGTACATAGTTATAAGCTCCAAGCACTTAGAAACCTACACCAAGTGCACATAAAGTCATCCAAGTGTGTAACAAGATAGTGCAAGTGCATAGAAGCAGAATCAAGTACACATAAACAAAAACAAACAACATAGGGACTATTGTAATCAGCATATTTGGTTGGAAACAAAGAAAATTGCATGTAGTTTGATCAATTAGGCCTCTTATTTAGATGTATGTGAGAATTTGTGGCTCATTCTATCCACCTAATTAGACTATCTGCAAAAATTTTATTCATTTATGCCTCCTAGTTAAACTGGATACAAATTGTTATTCAGTCAACCTCCTATTTAAGCTAGAGGAAAATTTGTGCTTATTTTAACCCTTAATGAGACTAAATGTAGTCCATCTTAAGCCTTAATTCACTGAATTGAGCACCATTAACCATAAATTAAGACTAAAAAACCCTACATGCACACAAGTATTAACAAACAAGATCAAGTGCGTGGAGTTGTGGTCAACTAGACAGAGGTATAGGGCAAGTGCATAGAGATAGGGGCCAAGCTCACATTTCTAGAACTCAAGCATGCAGAAGCACTATCAAGTGTGCGGAACATTAATACAAGTGCGTAGAAGCCAGATCCATACCAACAAACACATAAAAAATCCAAAATTCATTAGATTTTTACCTTATTTACATCGAGTTCACCAGAATGTAGACTAGGAAAGTCAGCGTTAGTACCATACATGATCAAATCCAAGCACAAAATCCATAAAATCATGTAAACTATCTAAATCCTACCAATAAGACTATCAAAACAAACACCTATATAATCCCAATTATTTCTATAAAAGAATTTCATTCATCAGCAAAAAAAATTAAATTGTCAGTCAAATTAGATCCTAAACAACCATATGTTGACATATCAATATTTCATTTAACATTAAACACAAGTTCTATTTCACTTTAAGACCTGTAGTTTTCTTTAGTAAATAACCTATTAGCTGAGAAGAAAATAATTAATAATAGATCACTCATCCTTTCAAAGATTATTACTCCAAGCTTGAGTGACTAGTAGTTGCTTCTTGTGTTGAGGCAATCCCTCTTGTCACCTTAGAAGTGAGCATCCAAACATCTTTTCCCAATTTCCATGCTTCGTATCATTACATAATTGATATTATTGAAGATAATTTGGAAATTTTTGATCAAAACATTTGAAACTTATTCATTCTTATTAAATCATATATGCTTACTCAAATTATTATTACTCATTTTATATATATATATATATATATATATATATATATAATCCGAATTACTTCTCTAAAACATTAAAATTGCTCCTGCAAATTTCTAAGTAAACCATTTGGATTGCCTCGTGAAAAGAATCCTAGACCTAGTCATTTTCAAAACCTACACCCTATAAATTTCTGAAACCTAAACCCCATCAATTTGTAGACCATACCTGATTCCCGTGTCATCTTCTGGATTGGCATGCACTTGATCACAATCACGTCCAATAAAATATAAAATTGCAATCCAAATGACCGTAGATTTCCCATTTGCATTGGAAATTTGCGGTCCATATGTTGGAAGGATGTGAGAGGTTGCGCAGAGGAGGACATGATATTTACTTTGTCAAACCATGATCAGATTTAAATTAAAATTTGTCAAATTCTGGTCCTCCACGTTTGCTATCCTTTGCTTCTCGAATCTACCACAATTATTGATACATACCTTTGCTTCACACCATCGAAGACATCATATTTTTTACTTGGTAAATTGTTTGTTTACCAGTTTGGTCTGTAATAAGTCACTGTGAACACACCTCCCATTAGTGATTGGAGGATCCCACGTTGTTTTCACCATACCCAACAAATATAGAAGACTTTTTATAGCCGCCGCTCTGTCTTAAGAAATGGTGTTTGAATTTGCCCTAAGAAAAGAAAGTTCTATTTGAAAGTGATGTGTCAGCTGCTTTCTGTACAAATATCAGATTTATAATATACCTACTTTCATGTCTTCAATTTCACTGACTTCGTTTGAACAGAAAATGGCCAGTTTTTTGTATAGAAATTCTGCGCCAAAAGGATGGGTGTGGCTGCTCAGGCTATGTACCGTTCTCCTTCTGGCATCTGTTATGGTTAGATGTTCGTTTGATGAAGGTATTGGTTTTTCTTTTTGGGTGGGTATAGTTTCTTATGTTTTCAATCAATATTTTGGATCAGTGTGTGTTGTTTAAGTCGTTCCATCTATTGTTAAGTACTTTTTTCATGCTTCATAAATTCTTTATTAAAAAGGAATTACAAGTTTCTAAAGGAAAATGGAATGTGTGTCAATTGTTAAGAGAAATTCGGATTGGTAAGTACTGATGATTAGGATGTTTGGACTGACAAATTGAATTTCTTTACCCACTAATGGAAAGCTCTTGTTAACCTTTAACCTCCAAAATTAATGAGCTATTCTTTTATTAATACTCCTCCGTTCATTCATAGTCTTATTTGATTTTTTTTCCTGTTCTTTTACTTTGGTCAGCTTCTGTTTTATTTTTACTTGACAGTTTTTTGTTTTTTTTTAAATTCTAGCCTTTCTGCTGTTTTTCTTTTAAAATCTAGTATTAAAACCTCTGACTGATTTTTTGTAAAGAGACTAGACCCTTGTTATTCCTACTTAATATACCAAAAATAAAATATAGACTACTTATTTATACTTATTTTAATTTTTCAAAATCGCAAGACATTAGCTGTTTATTGTACGTCATATGTCAATCTTACTAATTTAAGGGAAAAAAACACTAATATTTAATATTTAAACATAGCTTTAACCTCAAAGTCTATGTTTTTTTCCAAACCTTAATACTTTTTTCCAGATTTTAATACTTCTGTTGTACCCTCCAGGTGCTTTAAAAGCTTCCATTTTGCTGCCCAAAAATAAAATGGAGATGAAGCAAACTGTAAGATTTGGCATAAAGGCTTCCTGATTCATAATTGAAATGTCTTTTAAAATTCTAAACTTCTTTTTTTTGTTCTCCCTTAATATCATCTTAGTTTTTCTTCTCAATGGTGGGTTATATTACAGTTGGTTGGCAAGGTGGAACAAGATCAATCCAGGGATTTGAAGGATTGTGAAAATAATGATGGAGAAGACTGCTTGGATCGGAGGATTCTAGAAGCTCATACAGATTATATTTATACACAAAATCACAAGGGCCCATAGAAATAGTTCTTTCTAAATGCACTTATCATCATACTTATCTCCCATAGTGTGAAAGGTGGGTAGAAATGTAGTCCAGGTTTATTAAGTGAAAGGAGGGTAGAATGGTGTGTCTTGTATTGTATATGCTTCAATAAATTACACCAGTGAAATCTTTGGGTTTTTCATGCTTCTGTAGGGAAATTATATTTGAAATGCAGTATGAAAGGTATGGACATAATATATCTTATTGTGTATATATGTATATAATTAATAAAGTTTTTAAACTGGCTGGCATTCTGCTTTCCTATTATATGAATTCTAAAGGAAATCTTACTTTATTTCTCGGCCAGGTTAGATCAATTTACCCAGAAAAGTTGTTTTAACAAAAAAACATATGTCCCAGATCACACTCCTATTCTGTCGAGGACTCGACAATTATTAAGGTTGTATTTAATTATGCAGACGTTTTGCTTGATACTTGTAACTGTTAAAGTATTGTTCGTTTGTGTTTAATAAAACGACGAGACAATCGTAATATATATATATATATATATATATATATATATAGAGAGAGAGAGAGAGAGATAGAGATAGAGATAGAGATAGATATATATAATAATTGGATATATATATTAAATTAAAGATATAATATATATTAACATGTTCATGAGTGAAAATCATATATATATATATATAATATAATATAATATAATATAATATAAATAATGAAATGACATAGTATTGAATCGATCGACTTAAATAGTCAATTACATTATCGACATGCATTAGTACAGTGACTGTTATATATTAAGAGTCACGATGCTATCGTGACTGTTAGTATATAACATTCACGATAATATCGTGACTGCCAATACTAATTAAAATAGTCGGTTATGATATGCGCTTGGTTATGCAGTTTAATATGCGGTTTAATATGTGCATAAAACGATAATTATAATATGTTAGTATGAACAGTCATGACTCATCAATATGATGAGTCATGTCTATTCATACTCACATCTTTTGGATTCAATATATATAATCATTGGTTTTGTAGAATCAATCAATCAACAAGGCAATTGTATTCTACTACAGCAATTAAGTTTTATCTTCAGATCATATTCCTTAACATGGTATCAGAGCTTCAAGGTTACTAAAAGAAGATAAAAATAAAAAATAATATAAACTCTAGAAAATCTATAGTTAAGTATATTTTCAAACCTCGTAATTCTTGAGCATAATTTTTAAAGGATGGCTCAATGCATGAGAATGGAAGATAGATTAGAAGGTCCTTCAAATTTTATATCTTGGAGAACCCGTCTTACCTCTCTTCTTATGGAACTCGAATTAGAGGAGTACATAGAGAAAGATATTAAAATTCCTGAAAATAAGACAGAGAAGACCACATGGAAGAGAAGGAATAATAAAGCCAGAAAATTGATAATTGACTCAGTAAAAGACTCAATTCTTCCTAGCATATCAAGAATTACCAATGCTTTTGAAATGTTTAAAATCATTCAAGACACCTTTGAGATCAATAATGCTAGTAGAATTCTAACTCTGAAAAGTCAACTTCTAAATATGAGAATGACAAAGGAGAAACTATTACTTCATACTTTCTGAGAATCTCCGAAATAAGAGATCAACTCCTTTGTATTGGAAATCAAGTAGAAGACTCTGAACTCACCCTAATTGTTCTCAAAGGGTTACACACCTCATGGGAAACCTTCATTCAATGTATAAGCACTAGACCACCATTACCTAAATTTGAGCAACTAAAGAATGATTGTACTTAGGAGGAATCCCGACTGATTTCAAGAGGAATGAGATCTAGTAATGAGAATGAAATACAAGTTCTTCATGTCAAAACTTTTAACAACTTACAAACACCTCAGAAAAGGAAGAGAAAATTCAAACAGTCAAATAATGGGAGACAATCAAATAAAAGAGATATTTCCAAAGTAAAATGTTACAAATGTGACAAATTTGGACATATTCACAAATATTGTCTGGAAAAACAAAAAATACAAGCAGCTTTAGCTGAAGTAAAAAGAACAGAAAATTCACTTTTCTTCTTGGCCTTGGCAAGTGAATTAAATTCTAACAAAGGTACATGGATAATAGATAGTGGTGCATCCAGACACATCACCGGATACATGGATCAGTTCGAAACCTTCTCAGAGAACTCTACAGAAGAAGTAACTATTGGGGACAACTCCACTTATCCAGTAAAAGGAATTGGGACCTGTTTAATAAAGATAAGAGATGGAGTAACCCTTCAGTTA
>MU227227.1:900521-927879 GCA_018584345.1 Thuja plicata
CTAAAATTACTTTTCATGCTTTGTTTATAATCCTTGCAGTCAATGTAATGAAATCTCTTTACATTGTTCAAACAGTTCAACATGCTTTGTTTATGCTTGTATATTCCTTTGATGCATTTTATCAAACTATTTAATTGGTGCAGGAGCACTCATGAAAACACCTAGGTCCACCATGGAGCCAGTCAAAGATAGAAGGACAAAATAATCCCTGAGGGTAAATTGGGGTGTATTAGAACCAATAATGACAATTTGCAATAAAGATTACATAATGAAATGTGTTTAAGTCCTGTTAGTCCAAGTAGAGGGCTAGGACATAAAAAATATTATAAGTTGGATAAATAGTACCCAAGGGGTCTAGTTAGGATTTAGAAGTGTCTACTAGATTCAATTGGACTCTAGATGTGGAATGAAACAAGTTACAATGCTTATATTTCAATAATTTGTAAGTTAAGAATTCAAATATTTGAAACTTAACAGTTACTTAGTTTAGGAGGGAAATGATTTTTAATGGTTAAATTTAATTGTAATAAAAAAACCAATTGGATTTATTTGATATGGTACTATGCATCATATTTGATCAGCCCATGGCAGGGAAGAGTCACAGTACAACTTGGTACAGAGATTGTATGGACTGCACAAGTTTGAGCAATAAAAGTGGTAGGTTTTTTTGCAAACTTCTTTATTTTAGAATGTTTCAACGATTCTAATTCATTTAACATACAATAATGTGTGTTTTAGAACCTTTGTATATCCATTTTCAATTCATTTATATTGAGCTTGCATTGAAATTCTCTAACTATACCTTGACAGAGCATAGTTTCACATTGGTTTAGAAGAATGGATTGAGATTCATCCCCATTTGTAATCAATGTGACTTGGGGATGAACCACACATGTTTTTTATAGATGTCTAACACTAATTATGCAAAAAAATTCATCAAATGTTGCAGGTGATCGTCATTTGATGATTGTTGCAGTGTTAAGGAACAAGGAATTGCTTGCATAGCCATTGCAGTAGCATATTGGGCCTCATGGGCAGAACATTTTATGATTGGTAGCACTTACTTATGATGAAAGGATGGTGAATCCACCTTTGGTTGGTTGGAATTTTTCATGGAGAGTCCAGATTGGAGAAGCCCTAGTTTTGGAGGATTTAGGAGACTAATTTAGCACTTTTGATGTTCCCAAGGGTCTAAGACTAATTCCTTTCATATTTGGGTGTTTTAAGACATATAATTAACTACTTTCCAAGAGAGGGAGTCTTTGGGTTAAGTTTATGATGTATTTCCTTAGTAATTTTTCCCATTTTTGTGTATTTTTGAGGTATCAAAGTTGTAATAGTAGGGTATAGTCCAAAATAACCTACCTCTTTCTTTTCATATGTTTTCAATATTGATAAAGGGTGTTTGAAAACCCCATTTGTTTGACAACTGATATAGAAGATTTTGGAGTTATGGGTTTTGGAAGGTTATTGATGTCCTAAAATAGTGAATTAGGTCTCCTAGTAAATTTCAAGCACTGTGTGCATAATCCATAGAATATGACTACATAATTAGTTGATTCCTTCTTAATTTTGTTGAATTAGGTCTCTTGTAGAATTAGAAACCTTGAGTCATGTTGTTGGGTTGAAATCTCATTTTGAGTTATTGCACCTTGGGAACACTTTGGTCTGACATGCGTCAGCATGTTATTGATGCTACGTGAGTGAATAAAGGCCTACCCTATCATTTAACCAGCCAACTTGAGTTGATGGAGCTGACAGTTTGGTCCCACAAAAAATGGTTTGAAAGATGCACCATTGAGAAACTTGTAAATGAACAACAATGCAACTTTTTGAACCAACCAAGATCGGGTTTCCAAATAGAATCCGTGTGGAATCTCCTAGAAAAAAGCTACGTTCTTGTAGCCCTTCCCAAGATGGTCCTTGTGAACTTCATGAATCTTTGATATCTCTCATGAGGTCCAAGATATGGATTTCCAAAAATTTCTGCCCAATTTGGCTTAGTGCACCTTGGGAACACTTCAGTTTGACATGTGCCAAAATGTTCTTAATGCTACACAAGTGATGAAAGGTCTACCCTAGTGTTTTCCTGGCCAACTTGAGCCGATGGAGCTAATGGTTTGGTCCTACGACAAACGGTTTGAAAGATGCACCGTTGAGCAACTTTCAACTGAGCAACAATGTAACTTTTTGCACCAACCATGATCGGGTTGCCAAATGGAATACGAGTGGAATCTCCCAGAATTGAGATACTTGTTTATAGGCCTTCCCAAGATGATGCTTATACACTTCACAAATTTTTGATATCACTTAGGAGGTCCGAGATATGGATCTCTAAAAATCACTACCCAATTTGGCTTAGTACACCTTGGGAACACTTCAGTCTGACATGCGTTAGAATGTTCTTGATACTACACAAACAAAGAAATGTATCTCCTAGCATTTACCTAGCCAAATGGAGCCAATGGAGCTGGTGGTTTGGTCTCACGACAAATGGTTTGAAAGATGCACCATCTAGAAACTTTCAACTGAGCAATAATGCAACTTTTTGCACCAATCGAGATCGGGTTCCCAAATGGAATCTAATTGGATTCTCCCAAAACCAAGCTACATGCTTGTAGACCTTCCCAAGATGGTCCTTATGCACTTCATGGATCTTTGATATCTCTCATGAAATGCAAGATATGGATCTCCAAAAATTGTTGCCCAATTTGGCTTAGTGCACCTTGAAAACACTTCAGTCTGACATGTGTCAGAACATTCTCGATCCTACACAAGGGAAGAAAGGTATCTCCTAGAATTTACCTAGCCAACTGGAGCTGATGGAGCTGACGGTTTGGTCCCACAATGAATGGTTTGAAATATGCACCATTGAGTAACTTTCAACTAAGCAACAATGCAACTTTTTGCACCAACCGAGATCGGATTTCCAAATAGAATCCAAGTGGAATCTCCCAGAACTGAGCATCATTCTTGTAGGCCTTCCCAAGATGGTCCTTGTGCACTTCACAGATCTTCCATATCTCTCATGAGGTCTGAGATATGGATCTCCAAAAATTGATGCCCAATTTGGCTTAGTGCACCTTGGGAACACTTCAGTCTAAAATACACTGAAACCTTCTTGATGCTATATGAGTGAAGAAAGGTCTCCCCTAGTGCTTACCTGGCCAACTACAGCCAATGGAGCTGACAGTTTGGTCCCATGACGAATGGTTTGAAAGATGCACCATTGAGCAACTTTCAAGTGAGCAACTACGCAACTTTTTGCACCAACCAAGATCAGGTTGCCAAATGGAATTCGATTAGAATCTCCCAAAATTGAGCTACATGAGTGTAGGCCTTCCCATGATGGTCCTTGTGCACTTAATGGATCTTTGATATCTCTCACAAGGTTTGAGAGATGGATCTCCAAAAATCACTGCCCAATTTGGCTTAGTGCACCTTAGGAACAGTTCGGTGTGACATGAAGAAAGGTCTCCCCTAGCATTTACACTGCCAACTGGAGTTGATGGAGCTGACGGTTTGGTCCCACAATGAAAGGTTCTTGATGCTCTCAAATTGTTAGTGGTATGTGACTGGCAGAGAAGCATAAACTAGATACTTGATTCCCCATAACTTTTGATGGGTATTGTTTCAAGAACCAAAAATGGATAAATGATATTCTCTCATGTGCCCCAAGGTATCCAAATTTTTATATTGGTGGAGTTCATGGTTTGAAGGGTATTTCCTCCATTAAGTGCCCCAATTAGCCCTTCTAAGCCAAAGTGAGGGTTCCTAGGTTAGAAGAGTTGCCCAATGTTTCAAGACTTGTTCTTTTGGGAAAAGTGTTGCCCCAACTAGCACTCTTTGATCATAAAATTAATTTCCAAGGACCTTTGGGACATTTAGGAGTAAAACTATAAAAGGTGTTCTATACGAATGAATTTTTCATGTAATTTTGTGACTTTTTGTAATTGTACAGATCTATACGGATGAATGAGGGCTTGAGACCAATGGGAGAAGTTGATGATTGGAAATAAATTTCATTTGTAATTGGTTTGGGCTCGTTAAGAATTAAGGCTACACCAATCCAGAGATGAAATTGACATCTTCATGGTGCAAAGTGTTTAAGGCTATAGGTTTTACACTAGAAATAAGTCTTAAATGCATTTGGACACACATTATTTTGATACTATTTGGTATTCATAGGTCAATGATTGAACACACATTTGCACAACAAACCAGAATTTATTTAAATCAAATACTTTACTACTTTGAACACATTCAACAAATCCTTATATTTTATTGTATAAGAATTTATAAGACATCTTATCTAACACATTTGAAACAAAACCTTGAGAAATTTTTGTCAAATGTTTGCATTCTTGCATGTATTTCATCATTATAAAAGTTTGACTGTACACACCACCTTTCATACAAAACCATTGTATATCATTGATACAACATATTATGAATCAATATATCAATGTTATCAAAAGTCTGAGATATAGAATTTCTCAAAATCTTAGATACATAACTATATATAAAAATTTTAAGTGTCATTTCCACTCCTAAAGTGTATAATTTTAACACATTGTACTCGATGACATCAACATTCCAATCCTTGCATTTGGAAGGCACGAGAAAAAAATAAGTTTATAGGTTGCCAAAAAGATTATGAATGCATAAGTAACTAAAAAAACCAAAGAACATGAATAGCCAATGCATAGTGAAGTTTACCGTCATAAAATATTTGGGCTAATCAAATGCACACGTTAATCTCCTATATCTATCATATATGTATCTGACTGCACTTACAATCCACATACAAAACCAAGTTTATTGGCTGAAAGAAATAAAGTAGAAAACTACAATGAATGTATTGAACAAACTATAATGAACATGGAAAATCTTATAGTGAGTTGCACTTACCAACTGAAGTATGCCTCAAAGTTTATCTCTCTACTTGACAGTATTCAATATAGCTTCATGATCAGCAATACTAATAGTCCAAAGCTCCTTTGTCTTTGGTTTTCCTTGATGTTTCAACAACTTAACATTGGCTGCTATAACAAGGTGTGAATGCGTGACATGGTTTTGTGTTTCTCATAGTCTTCAAACATGGGAATGCCATTATTTCTAATCATGTATGTGCGCAATCATGTTTCTGAAACAACATATGATCCTATTGGATATGTTAAAATATCTTCATCTATCATCAGTTGTGAAAGATTCTTCTTTCCTTGTACACAACGTGCTATCGAATAATTTGATCTCTCATCATTCCCCTGTGGTGCAACCAATGCAAAAACATATCCTGGCTGTAGAAGATCTAAAAGATAGTTGTAGTCATGTGAACAATCCATGTCATCATTTATTATAGAGAGTGTGATAGATAAAGGAGCTAGATAATGTGGAACCCATGTATCGACCCACTTAGTTGACTCACATTGATCCCAATCTCACTGAAGACACATCGGAAAAAAACAAACCAACTCTCGTGTCTAAATGTGATGCAGGAGCATCCTGGGTGTAAGGGAAATCTTGCATCACCCAAAAATATGTGTTTTTCTATTCAATAAAGCCTATTTTGTACAAAGCTGCTATTTTTGGAAACTTACTATTTTTAGTAAGTTGGTCATTTGAACTCAGAATGTTCTAATTTTCCAGGTGAAGGTTCATCTTAGGCATATAAGAATGCCAGTTGAATTTCATTGCCAGATCATCTGTATTGGCAAAGTTATTAAGGATTTACTGTTGAGATTTTAGGGTGCAAAACCTTTGAGCTCAATTTTTAGGACCTTAGAGGCTCCAGATCGAGGTTGAACCCTCGGCTGACTTGTTTTTCTAGTCAACCACTGTAGATCGCGATCTCCCCTTTTTGAAAAGTGGTTATAATAGCCAATCGGAGCTACGGTTCAAAAGTTATGGCTTCCGGAAGTTGGGCTACCTAATCTCATGTTTTGTAAATATTTAAAGCCAACCCTTTTGTAATAAAAGTGAAAAATAATTAATTGCTAAGGGTAGTCGGCCTTAATGGCTAGATTTCTGGAACCTTCTCGGGCTGTGGAAAATTGCCTATTTAAGGAAGGCCCGTGGTGTTTTCTAGGGCAATTCTGGGTGGTTATTTGAGGCATTGTCCTACAGATTATTGTAAAGGATGCCCATGTGGCTTTTGATATTGCAATTCTGATGTTTGTAATTCCACATTTGTGGAGCCAATAAGAAGCCAATTTTCTGTTCTTGCAAATTTATGTTGTTTCTCTTTGTTTCTGTCATGTACTTGTGGTATTAAGGGGAGTCCCCTTCATCAAAATGGTCCATGTAATAGCATCTAAACTTTGAAATGAATGCATTTTTAAAGAATCTTTCATGGTTTGACAATCCAACCTATCTCCAATTGTGCCCAACTCAACCAACCAAAAGAATCTGCGTACCACTGAATAAAGAGTCCCCCATATGACAATGCTTAAGTACACTAATCAACAATATAACGAGCATCAAGAAGTTCTGCACATGAAATCCTCAATTTATCCTTAACTAGATCTCTCTTTACACATGCACCTACTCCATCATGCTCCCCTTTTCCATGACCAACCTCAAAAAAAATGCCGAACATTTTTGAATTGACCTGTGCAATTATTTGACCAAATGAGAAGTCTATCCATAGAAATACCATTTTCCTGCATCCACTCAAAAAAGTTCTCAAAGAAATGTTGGACATACTCGTGAGAGTGAGATCTATCATCGCTCATATAAAAATGGTATTCTTAGTTTATCTTTTGGTCATCTTCTATACTATCAGGGGAATATCTATATGTTATATCCACAAAAATAGCAACCTAAATAGAATTTTAATATTGAGCTTGCAACTCATTTTGGGGTTGCAGTCTATAGTTCTGTGCAAAGTCAATGCCTAATATAATAGTTTCAATTGGGAAAGTGTCCTTACAAACCCTGAATTGTTGATCCAACCAATGAGACCTGTGACTATGCGTTGCATACTTGTAAAAAAGATTCTTCCTGAAATCTGAAATAAAATCAGCTACATTGCATTCTTTTGTAACCAACTCACATCTAGAGCCTTCAACTCCACTTTTCAATGTATATTTAAGGATTTCATATACCTTTTTTTGGACAACTGTCTATTCAAAATCATGTTCACAGCCCTCATGAAAACATGAAACAAACTTCACTAGCCCACCTCTCTCTCATATACCCTTTTTTGGACAATTGTCTTTCCAAAATCATGTTTGCAGCCCTCATGAAAACATGAAACAAACTTCACTAGCCCACCTCTCTCTCTCTCTCTCTCTCTCTCTCTCTCTCTCTCTCTCTCTCATATTAATAAATAATAAATACTAATATTATACTATTATACAATAGAGAAATAAATAATAATAATAATATAATACTAANCCCCCCTCTCTCTCTCTCTCTCTCTCTCTCTCTCTCTCTCTCTCTCTCTCATATTAATAAATAATAAATACTAATATTATACTATTATACAATAGAGAAATAAATAATAATAATAATATAATACTAATTTATATAATATAATACTAATATTTAAATAATTATATAATACTAATGCTATTGCCATCTAATATTAATATTAAAACAAATGAAATTTATAATATATAAACTAAAAATATAAAATCATAAAATTGAAAAAACTTAAATCATAAAACTCAAAAGAGGTTTGAAATCAAAATGTTGTATTTGGGCAGGAGTTATCGTATATCTGATAATATCAGATATCCAATTAGGCTTGGTATTTGCTTTGGGTTCTGGCTTTCCAATGCCGAATGTGGATGGTCAACCTAAACAATGTGTTCACCATATTTCCTATGATCTCCAGACTTAGACCATGTAGTTGACAATCTTTTTTTCACCTGAAAATTGATGAAACAAAAAGGGTTTCTTAAAAACATTATCAGCTTTTCATCAATATAATTGCTGTCAGAATTTGAGTTCAGTAAGTAATTATTACTTATTTTCTAATTGAGTTATCTCTAAAGTCCTGATTGACAGACTGATTAAAAAACAACTGTAACTTTCAAATGGTTTAACCTTTTTGAAATCCGAAACATGCGTCACCTACTATAAGATTTTTTTTTTTGAAATTTTGTAAAGTTTGGAATTAGTTAAGGTGGTCAGACACGAGAGTTATTTTATTTTGAATAAGTTGTAGAAAAAAATTCATAATTAATTATTTATTTGGTAAACAATTACACAAAAATATGTGTCACATCTGGGCATGAGTCTACTACTTATATTTAGAATCTTGTGAAAAAATATCATCATTTGATTGTGATTAAGGTGGTCAGACATACACGTACTTTTTATCTTTTTTCTTCAAATTTTTGTACTACTACATTAAAATCTAAAATATTGAACAATTAGATTAATTTGTTTTGAGACAAGGACCAGTAGTTTAGAAACTACATTCAATTTCCTACAGAATCTGTTCTTACAACTTTTTCACATAAGGTTGATAAGATGTTCAACTTTTTACATCAAGTTGACTAACCCTGATATTTTGATTTTTCATTGCCACTTAAGGCCATAGCTTGGTATACCATGATCTTGCATATACCCATGTAGCAATGAATAAGAGATGGTAATCAAGAGGTTATAGCACCAATATTACACAAATTTTACTTCTTATGACTTGAAAAATCACCACTATTTATGCTCTTATGAAATATTTTAAGCAACCTTGTCCAATTTGAGTAATATCTATGACTTGCCCAACAAGCAATCAATATTTTCACTCAAAGGTGCTAACATAATGAAGGCTTATCTGAATAAACATTTTGGTTTCATGATCCTATAACGACATTTCAATGCTTCATTAAAAATCATACAACATCAATTTTGTTGTATGTTATGCCACAAACCACCTCCTTTAATTGTAAATACTTTATGATATTTTGGCATGCATATTTCTATAACTTCTTGTAACAATCATATCGATGTTGATTCCATACCTTTTTTTTCCTTGATCACAAAAGATACTAACTTTGTAATCTTTGTTAAGTTGAGATTTGATATCAATCAGATTAACTTGGTAATCTTGGTTAAGTTTACATTTGGTATCAATTAGATTAGCATTTGGTTTAGTTTGGCTATGTTGATATATCTTCAGTTCAGTAATGCTATCATGAACATCAATTGCATATTCACAGTTTGATTATAGAAATTTCAAATTTGTAGTTGAACATAGATACGTCAAATCATTTTTACAATGCTCTACACATAATCATATGAGTATTATAATGGAAAATCGTATGTTTATATCATGCAGTGTATATTTCATGATCATCGGTTCATAAGGATTTGGATAGTCATGTTGTGATTATGTGATTGTTGTGACAAAATTACATTAGCATTGGAATCATTACATTGCAAGTTTTAAAAAGGTGAAATGATTTTTTTTTTTTAGGAGATGAATCTCACATCTCTCTTTCAAAAATTCATATTTGAAAATATCAATGGTGTTAAAATAAAGGAAATTGTTACATTCTAAATAAACCCCACAAAATATCTTTAAAGGACATAGGGTTTTCAGTGGCCAAAGATTTAAATATAAAACAAAAAGATGTATTTTTTTGTTTAGGCCCATGCTCGAGATAGATCACAAACCCTCACATATACCACAGAAGACATGGTGCTTGATTCAGTTCAAAGCTACATCATTTCGGTTCGAAGGCAGTTGCAAAAGTATTATGATGGGATGAATTTGTGACATGAATTTTGAGTAGTTGCATTCAAGGTGTTAACAAGTGTATTTTTCTGTTTAGTTTATTTACGAGTTTAAGAAATAATAGCATCAAAATATGATTCTCACTTGAAAATATTGGTATGGTCTTACATTATCTTTTCTATTATTTATACATACATATATTTATAGTTTATGTCTGTTCCTTCTCTCTGTGGTTGAGGGAATTTACTTGAAATTTATTTATGTACACATTGTATGAAGTCTTCATACCTTATAGTATTCAATAGTGTCATGTATAATTTTTTGTTTATCATGTCAATACCCTCAATACAGGCTCATATGGTTATGTTTGTTCATGATAACATGCATCACCCATTTCAAGTATGTTAGAGTTAGTTGCAAATCATTATTCTTTTTTATTACTGGTGATCATGTGTCAAAGGGTTTATGTGCCATCGACATGCATAGTCTTATAATAGTATTTGAAGTGCATTGGACATACTGTACTCATTACATATGGAGATTTTTTCTTATCTTTTTAACTATCTCGAGTTTACATTTCAATTATCCATTAATATACATGTTGAAATGCTTTTGTATCACGATGTATTTTTTTCTTATTTCTATACACTATTTATTGTGCATTTTAAGCATCTTGTATAAGGGCTTAATGTTTGGTCATAAATCCTAAGTAAAAAATTTGTGGTGTTGGGTCTATGGATTATACAAACATGTGTTTGTCATGAACATGTACGATGATGCACTCACCAAAATAGAGCATAAAAAGAACATGGAAGCATAGTTACATGTCATGTGACAAGGAAAATAATGAAGGTAGCATGACAATGATAAAGTATTTATTTGATAATTGTTTAAATTCATTATTGAAGCATTAAATTATTGATATACAAGTTTTTTTATTCAAAGAAGTTATTGACACTATTTGATCATACAAAAGATTTTATTTGGATTATGATGAAAATATCAGAGCATGTTAGAATTCATGATGTTACTCAATTTTTGAATCAGTTGACATTTAGTTTGATACCATTTTTATGAATCAATTTGTTAGTAAAACTTATATATAAAAAAGAGGCAGATTTTTTTCATATATAAATAGACAAGGGATATTTGTATTTTGATAGATTATATTTACACATTATTTGTGCAAAAAAAAATTTTGACAGAAATCCCTGATTGGCATAGGGTCTATGATTGGATACTATGCATTGTTAAGGAAAAAGACATGTATCAAGTGTTTAATGTTGTGTAGTATAGAGTTGTAGAGTCTAGTTGACAATTTGATTTTCTTACCTTTGTATGTAAGAAAATTGAGAATTAGTATAGAAAGGCCATTAAGGCATATAAGACTATCAGTGAGATAGAAGTTGTCATTGATAATTTGTATAAGCCAGTGAGGTAGTGTAAAAGTGATTTCAGATTAAGCGAATGAGGCATTTCAAGTGGGTTTTTTTACCCAGACGGTTTTCCACTGAAGGCATATCTTGTGTTATTATTTTATGTGTTGAATTTGTCTCTATCTCTTTATTTCAATTGTCATAATTGAATTGTATTGTTTAATTGGATTTAAAATTTAATACAATGTTTTGAACAGATCATTGAATCCCCCTCTCTTAGTGATAATTGTACTCCAACAATTGGTATCAGAGCTATACCCTTTCTTTAAGGCTATTTCTAGTTTAGGAGTACTCTATGGATAGTCAAATTAATATTGCTGAGATTATGGATAGGAAAAGAGTTTTAGTTGAAAAGTTAGAATCTCAAAGGAAAGTTTTCATGACTATGGAAAAGAAATGTAATCTTATTAATGTATAAATTGAAAGAATCAAAAGAAGTGACAACAAGGCATCAAAAAACCATAAGTTCTCTAGATATAATGCCTATCTATCTAATTCTTTTACACATAATATTCACTATAAAAATGAATTATATAGATATAATAGGATATCTAGAAAATGAACAGTTTCTCAATGTTCAAGTTTTAATTCAAAATATGAGAAATAACAAACAAATTAGTTTATTTGGAAACCTCAAGTAAAAGAAGATGCTCTATTTGGTCAAACTATACTTCATATAGTTTAAATGGACTTATGGGTTTTAGAGAGTGGATGTTCTCACCATATGACTTGTGATAAGTCAAAATATATTCATTATGAGTCACATCCAGGAGGATCAATTAAATTTGGAGATAATAAATGTTTTGAAATTATTGGCAAATAAACTATTCTTTGAGAAAGTGAAATACGAGTAAATGATGTATATTATGTTGAAGGAATGACTTATAATTTCTTAAAGTAATTCAGATAGGTGATAATGGTTTTGATGTAATTCTCTTAAATTTAGGATGTGAGGTCAAGCAGAAATATGGTAAAACCATAGCTACATGACACAGAACTGGTGGAAATGTCTATAATATTTTTTAAAATACAAGAAAGTTTGATGGTAATCTCTGTTTCATGAAGCAAATTGAAAAATCAAAATTGTGGCATCGAAGACTAGGGCACATAAACTATGATAATCTGATCAAAATAAATAAGAATTATAATGTTATAAATGTACCAAGTCTAAAAGACCTGATAAAAGTGTTTGTAAATAATGTTAGGAAGGCAAACAAGATAAAGTAAGTTTTAAGCCTAAATAATATAATACTAAAAAGCCTCTTCAATTGGTTCATACAAATTTATGTGGGCCTACTAGAACTAAATATTTAAAAAATGAAAAGTACATTATGATTTTCATTAATGACTATACTAGAATGACTTGGGTCACTTTTTTAAAGCATAAAGATGAATCTTTTAATAATTTTAATTTTTTTAGAAAAATGTTTGAAAAGGAATATGATTTAAAACTTAAATGTCTTAGATTACAGAAAGGTGTGAAATTCACCTCACAAGAGTTTGTTGATTATTGTGAAGAACATGGTATTAAAAGATGATATTCAGCCTCTCGCACACCACAACAAAATCATGTTGCAGAAAGGAAGAATAGTTAAGGAAATGGCTATGATTATGTTACAAGATGCAGGATTAGTAATTTTTTATTGGAAAAAAGTAGTTCATACCGCAATTTGTACTTGTAATAACCTTCAATTGAGAGTAAATACAAAGTTTACTCCTTATGAATTATGGTATGGCAGACCAGCAAATATAGGCTCTCTTAAAATCTTTGGAAGCAAGTTCTTTATTAAATGAAATAATGATAATATAGGTATTTTCAAGTCAAGATGTGATGAAGGATTAGAGGTTGGTGAGGAGGGTGATGAGGATGATAAACCATTGCTGAGGACAGTGAGGGCTCCAAGAGATGATGCCCAAATACAAGTTGTAGAGGATGAGGGTGAGGAAGAGGGAGAGGGAGAGGGAGACAATAGCGGATGCTCTTCATACTCAGATTCAGGTAGTTCTATTAGTGGAAACAATAGTAGAAGTGAGGATGATTGAGAGGATAGGACGGATGAGGAAGTTACTATTGATATGCAAGAGCAGGGAGTTGGGGATAAGGTTAGGACTTTTAGGGATTGGGTTAGAGATTTTGAGCATAGGTTAGGTGTTGAAGAGAATAGGGCCTCAGATGTAGAGAGAGAGAGAGAGAGAGAGAGAGAGAGAGAGAGAGACTTTATTGATAGTGTACAAGATTTATCTCTCTAGGAGGCCATTGACAAGATATATAAAGCTAGGAGAGAGGCACAATGAGAGATTGAGTATTGGAGAGGGAACTATGAGCATTTTGTACCATCAAAGTAGAGAGTCTCAAGATATACGAGTTCTCAAGGGATTCCTAGATCTCAGAGGAATCAGAGAAGTAGGATAGTAGCACATACAACCTAAGAACCATAGGCAGATGCCCCTGAGGTGGCATCCAAACAACTTAGGCATGCCCTTCCATGCCACCTCCTAGACCAGAGGGTGGAGGAAAAAGTAGATGACACACCTAATTATGCTATTGTATCATTTTGTTTTAGACATGTGATGTTTATTTTGACTGATCTTGCAATATCCAATTTTGTACTTAGACATGGGTAAAAGCACAATAATCTGTCACCTTTTAAGCTAACTTTATTTACTCAGCCCAGTTAGACTCGGCCCAATCAGACTCAGACTAGTCTAACTTGACTGAGTCAATATGGCACTGAATGGCAGCTACATGGCCAAGTAGGCTCGTGTGTGAGTCGATGCGAGGGCTAGTGGGACTCGGCCGAGTCTACCAAGGTGGCATGGCATGTTGGCAGCCAAACCTCCAAAAACACAAAAAATATAGAAGTTTGCACTTCTACTATTTTTTTCTCTTCTCAAACTAGACAATGTCAAAAACCTAAAAGTACCATTTTCTAGATCTCAGAACTACGATTCTTGACATATAAATTTTATATTGTTTCGACTACAAAAATTGAACAAATTTGTTAAAAACTACATCTAGGTTATTAAAGCTTTCAAAATTCATTGATTCAGATAATATAAAAAAATTCTAAATCAATTTAGAAATTTTTTAAAATCCTAGATAACACTAGAGAAGAGAATCATCTTCAATAATATATAATTTATTTTGTTTTTGGTATAGTTTTGATAGGGGGAAAATGGCTGGAGACAAAAACTGTTGATTTCAAGTAAGTTCGACTTTGAATACTTATAACGGGCAAACTATACATCAAAAACACTTTCTATTTCTACACTATCTATACATGTAATCTAAAACATATTTTGAAATTAGAGGAAAAAATAATGTTTTACTTATAATGATTTGGCAGGAAGTAAACTCCCTGATTTACAGTATTTTTCAGAAAATGGAAAATAGACCTAAAATTTTTAAAAAATATTAACTTTGGTTCATTTTTTTTTTAAACAATTATGGGTATATAACTCATCCTATTTCACACATTTCGTCAGTTTACATCATCTTCAAATTCTCAAGAGAAATGTGACTTTTATGCCCCTGAAGTTTTACAGTTTTGGTGTTGTTAACATTTTCCTTTGTAAAAGGGTGACAAATTATTGTTCTTTTACCCACATGTGATTTTTTAGATATATACGAGATACATATTTTTGGTGGCATTTATATGATTTTCCTTGTGTGCTCTTGTGTTTATGAGATGCATCTAATATATGATATACACTTCTATTTGATGATTCTATGATGTTACATGCATTGGCTATGATGATTTGATGAATACAATCCTATGTTTTTGTATTTTTGACGTATGTTTATTTATCATGTATGCAAAACCTATAGTTATATGTCTAAGTACTTGTTAGGAGTGACTTTATTAGTTAGAAAAAAATTAGTTAGAAAAATAAATTAGGAGAGTTAATTAGAATAATCAATGAACTTATATTATTCATGATGATGTACTGATTCACTGTTGATATTTTAATCTATTTTCATGATTGTTCCTTATTTGAAAATAAATAGATACGAATGCAACCAAATACTAACCATCCGAATACCACTATGATCTTTGATTGAACAAGAAAAAAAATAGGGAAATTTTTACATTATTCGAGGGTTATCTCAGATCGTGGGTGTGTGTGGTTGCTAGATGCATGATAGTACTTATCACATTCACCCTAAATCATCCCTGCCCCAGAATTTTATCAAACACTCCACAAAAAAAACAAAGAAACCAGGATAATGAACCATCCTATTAGCCACTCTCACCCCTCAGTGGTATCCTTGAAGAGCAGAGGAATACAATCACAAAAGGTAAATCTATAATGGGCTAACTTGAGTGACTTTGTCAATAGCCTTACTGATCATTATTTGTATTGATTTTATTTGATCAGATGTGGATGTGTCTGGTTTCAATAATGTATCACACATATAAGACTAATTTGTTCGGTTTCGAGTGTATATGTCACTATATAAGACAATTGATTGGTTAATTGATTTGGTTTTGATTGATATATGAGAGATTGGATTGTTGATAAAGACAGGTCTCATGAGACCATTACCAATTTATGAAGCTCATCATTTTGATATGAATATTGTTTTATTGTCACTTTCTTCTTGTTGTGATAGAGATGATTTTATTGCAAGGGTTTTTTAAAGTGTTTTATTTTTTTGATTGGTTTCTTCAGGACGTTTTCTTATGTTTTTGGTCCATCATAAGATTCATATGTTTGAAGTCAAGGTATGTGAAATATATCACATAAGTGAAGGCCTCTATCACAGATACCCCTAACATTATTTCCCTTGATAATTGCATTTATTTTTCATGATATTTTAAAAATTTTATAGGTTTTTTCAAGACACTTTGAAAATTTTTAGGGTTTTTTTAGGACATTAATGTTGACCTTATGGCAAGACATGTTGTCAATTAGTGCCAAAACACTTAGTCACTTATATGGTTACAGTGCTGACCGAGCCAACAGCTTAAAGTGTCACCCAAGCAGTTGCACTTTCAACCGAGAAGATAGTATCACCTGAGTCACTAGTGTTACCTGAGTTGCATACCAGCTCCAAGTGATCAATGTGACCCAAGCACCCAGTGTAGCCTAAGTGCCAGTTCACTATGTTTCCCGAGTGTCATTATATCGCCCAAGTGGATTATTAGACCCGAGTATCAGTATTGGGCTGACTTCATATTGTTTGATACTAATTAATATGTTAAGTAGACGACTTATGAAGGTAATTGATTTGGATAAGATATATAGGTAAGATACTTTATTCATCCAAATGTAGTAGAGAAGAAGTGAGAATACATGCGAATATGAAATAGAAGATTGAGTAGAAGGCTACAATAGTAAATGGAAAAACAAAGACTCATCTCTTACATTTAGATGATCAGTATTATCTCAAAGGATCTCATTCAAAAAATTAGAGTTGCATAGAATATCATCCACTGGTTCATCCTAACAGATGTATCAACAAAATCCTTTAACTGGGTGGACTTAATATTCCTTTTCAAAGCTCCTAACAAAGCTGCATACTTAATTGTATTGTGTAAATCCTTTCACAAGGTGGACCTAATAGTCCTTATTGCTCCTAACTGGGAAGGCCATTAGAAATGGTCAATTGTAAGCTTTAACAGGATAAAGTATTGAGTTGGCTTTGAGCCAAGAATTACTAAATGTAAAAAGAAAGGACCAGTGTTAATGTTGGCCACTTTCTTATGTGGATGGTAGTTTTTATTTTATCTCTTTTCCAAAACAAATTGAGATAATATGCATCCACCAACCATGTTTTGGTGTTAAAATGGGCTCTTTTAAAGGTTAAATTAGTTATAATTTATATTATTTGTTTTAAAGTAAAGATGGGTTAGTTGAAGGATCTTAATTTTTTAATTAAGAAGAGGGAATTAGATATAGTAATATATTTGGTCATTAAAATGATGCAAACTTACTAATGTGCTAACATTAAAGCGTTAGCTAAAACATAAATAAATAATCATAAACAAACACATAAGATTCAACTTATACAACAATGAGTCAGCCAATATGGCTTAAATCCAAAGAGAGATAATGAGCTTTAAAATCATTTGTGGATATTTCCTTAGTAACATTGTTATGAGATTTAGCAAGATATCTTTTTTTTTTATAAAAAAGGATATAAAGACAAATAGCTAGTGTCCACATAGAGAAAATGGTTAGGAGAATAGTAATTTCCTTCAACCCTACTCATTTGAGGGGTGGATATTTCTTTTTTCCTTTGTTCGGCAAGCATCAGACCACTCTAACATGTAATTACCACATCATGACAATAGAGTCATCTATAATTTTAGTAGGACAATGTACCATATTCTACAATTTAACAATCCTCATTACACAACATCTAACTTAAAGAATGAGTAGAATAGGAATCCTTCCCCAAATCTTTAGTTTCCCCTTTATTTGGAACAAGTAACTTAGTTGAGGGAATTGCAAACACTACCTATGTTCGAATCAAACTGGTTCACATGGATACAAAAGGATTTGGCTTGAGAGAAACTCTTTAAACATTATCAATTTCTTAAGGAATGTTCAAACCCCTAGTTGAGGGATCAAGAACATAATCTTGGATTGCAATAATATGCTTAATAGTCTTGAAGATCATAAATTTTCACATATATTCTGTGAAGGTAACACGGTAGCTGATGGATTTGCTAATGTTGACATCTAGAAACCTAGTATTATTTGGTAGAAGACTAGTGACAGAATCCCCATTGAAATTAAAATTCTCATTGATGATGATATCCATTCTTGCTAAATTCTTGGTTTTCTTGATAATGATGGTCATTTACTCTTGGTTCATGCAACTGGCTAGTGTGAGTTTTCCTTTCCTCATTATGGAAAGAAAAGGTAAACCCTTTGAGTACAAGTTTTCATGGTCCTTTTTTTTTGTCAGTTTGGTTTTTTTGGCTTCTTATTTCACCTTGTGGTTTCTACAATATTTTAACAATTTGGGTGGTGAAAGGAATTGGGAAGAGCCCACTTCATCTAGGAAAATCTTTTAGTTGGATGCATCACACCTTACACAAAGAAGCTTAATGGCCATGACCCATAGATAACCAATGCTTTTCATGATGGGTGAGAGAATGAAATTCTAAAAGCATATATGTCAAAATCTCTATCGCTGAACACATTATTCCTAAGGTTACTAAAATTCTCATGTATGTTGAACCATTTTATAGGGAATGAAAAGCTTCAAACAAAGCTATAAATATGTTCTTCAAAGATGGAGAATCAGATAAGTCAAGAGTACCACCGATGGGGGCTATGATCATGCTACTATACAATCCATCTGGGCTGAAGTTTCTAAAGTTATTATGATTTATCTTACCCTCTATGATAACATTACTAATTTTTATAGCTCCCATTTTAATATTTTAAACCATTTTATGCCCAAAAAATATATTTCTCTATCTTTTTTCCTTTTTCTTCACTCTACCATGGGATTAAATCCCATTGAAAGAAACCTAACTCTTCAATTATTCATGAGGGCCTAATTATCCTACTCATGGATAATGCCAAACCTATTTCCATTCACCATAAGCCCTCAAATTCTAAACGAGGTATAAAATTCACTCATAACTTTGACAAACACTACTCTGACTTTTTTACAAACCTTGAACTGTCTCTTCTAATGAGGATGTGTGGTACCATATTATACTAGAGACAAGGAATTAGACTAGAAAAAAATATCCCAAATTATCTTTTGACCCTCAGAAGGATGATAATTCTCAATCACAATCTCATGAACGCTCTGGGAAATCATCCGTACTTGAGCTCTTCACCAAAGCTGAAAACTATTTCCAAATAATAACCTTTACAATACATGTATTATTAAAATATAGTAGAAACAATAGAGAATTCAAAAAGAAAGCACAGAAGCAATCCAAAAACTCTTCGTGTACAAGTAATATATCAAAGTAAGAAGCTAGCTTAAGATGATGGAAATTCCTCCAACCTCCAAATGTGCCTTTATTATAGTTTATTCATTTGATATTTTAAATGATTATTTGAAGGCCTTATGAGGTGCTCAAATGTAATCTGAAAAATTTAAGCATAATTGTTTGAAAATCTATTCCAACCTTCAAATATTGTACCAAGTGCAACATGTATGAATTTGAAAACCCAAGTAATTTTTTATATGTATGTGGGTCTGTGCAGGATCATGGTATGCTAAAAACTAGCGATGTGAAAAAAATCAGTTTTTCACTCGTCCAAAAGGGCACCCAAAATTTTGCTGACTTTTGAGTAGGCGTGGGTGTCAGTACACTTGGCCAAGCCAAAATCCAAAAGCCAAAGCTAAAGCATTATTGGATATCCAATATTATCAGATATCAGTTAATATCGGATATTTGATATTCATCAGTAACAATATATTGTTGCCCGTGGCTGCATTCAACATTTTTCTTGTGAAAATGTTGAAGCAGCCAAGTCTCTGATATCGTATATACATTGGGGATTCAATATCATATTTGCTATAGTTAAAAGGTAAGTGAAATTTATTAGTTCCATTCTTGTTTTTTGTTTTTGGATCGAAATTTGTTGGTTTTTTTTAAAAACTAGGGTTTAAATAATATTGTTTATTGTTTTTTAAAATTGATTATAAACTAGAGTTGAAATGATAAAAACTAGAGTTGAAATTTATATTCTTTATTCTTTATTATTTTTGAATCAGACATGGATTCAAACCAATCTGAAAACCCTCCCAATGAGTCCGCGAAAAATCCAAAACCACCTCAAAATAATCCCCGCCTTCATAAGACCAGCCATTTTCAAACCCTCAACCATTTCAGGATCTCATAGGAGACAATCTAAATCATCTTAAAGGATATCAGAACACATATGCAAATATCCCCAACTTGTGTCTCATGTTTTCCATGCTAAACTCCATTATTGAAAGCATGGAGAAACTCACAAAACAACACAATGTTGCACATCTTTGGCATGAATCCATGCACGCCCAATTTGATGATGGTCTTGACTATGATAAAGTTATGGATCTAAATATAACAAAACATGACATATGTAACAATTTTGTTCATTCCAAAACTAGTTTAAAAGTGGACCCTATAAAAACCAAGTAATTAAATGGTACACAAATAATACAATACATGACAACTTTTGGGATTTCTGGTGGATGGTTTTTGATAGACCACCCCATAGCAATTTGGATGTCCCATTCTATTTCATAAGAAAATTGTATGATGAATTTGTGCTCAGTCACAAAGTAAATTATTGGAGCATGAGACAGAACCAGGGCATAGACTTAGGTGCTACCCAGGATAGGCCAGAGGCACAGTGGGTGAAATCCTGCACATATGTCCCCTCTCCCAAGATTTTTCCACCTCCTACAGTGCATCATCCAGACATTATTGCTAAGGCCGGCTCACAAACTATTCAAGCCATTCACACCTTTAGTGATCTACTAGTTAGGTAGAGTGTGACATTGTTGCATCCTCATGTTGATGCTTCTATGCCTTCTACATGCTCCACGAGCTCACATGTTTGTGTGCCTCATACTTGCGTTATGTGAAAGAATATGTGCTTGGGTCCCCTGATTAATGATATTGATGGATATAACAATGTCTTCACAGTGGACAATACTACACATCACACTATAGACACTGAAGCACCCAATAGAGATGTGCATAAGGGGCATACAAAGCCATGGAATCCTACTATTTTGATAAGAGTAAATAGTTAACTTGTTATATTGTATTTAATTTTAAATGTTTATATTTTTAATAGAATTTATTATAATTACTGTCCACTTATGTTTTTTTATGTGTTTCATTTATGTTCAGTTGATGATAGAGGAGGAGATGGAAAAGGTGGAGGGGTCCACGCTTTTGACCATTTCATTTGGCCTTGACACTTCCATGATACATACATTTTAATGTACTCATTGGTTTATTTTTATGATAATAGTGTATACATGTATTTTCTAATTTTTATGATCATCTTATTACATACTGATGTAGGTTTCACTAGTTTCCACTAGGGGCCAATGTGAGGGGGTTTAGGCGTCTGGTGTTGACAAGGGGAAGGTAATTAATTATTTTATATTGTTTAAGAATACATGTATACTTGTCACTTGTGCGTACTCATTTTTAATTACATGTTTTATTTGACATAGGGTGGTGTCTAATGATGTCATGAGACCGGTTCTCCATGATAGAGTCACAAGCATCTCAATTTGCAGTGATAGCCCCATAGTATGTATATTTATAAATTTATTTGTGTGTAGTTTACTTATCAAGTATATATTTAATATGATCAAGTCATGATTGTATGAAAGTTATCTATCTGACTTTTGTAGGTCACCCCTAGTTTGAGGAAGCTACCACGCCAAGGGTTTGTATCACTGATAACCCAACCAAAATTTCTTTTAAAAAGTTCAGAACAAGTAAGTTTTAATGTTAATTTAGTTATATTTAAAACATGTTTTTACTACCAAGGATTTAACATTAAATAGTATAAGTCACGTACATCAATCTCATGTTCGCAAACATATATACAAGTCAAAGTTGGCATTGGTAGCATTGTCCCTTTGCTACCAAGGACATATATTACGTCTCTTGACCGCATGAGGAGACAGAGAGGCGAGGTACATGAGAGTTCAATTTTTTGAAAAAAAGATTTATTATTGTTCACTATGATTTTAAATTTTTACTTATTATTTATAGAAACCATATAAATTAAGTAATCTAACTTGGGGTTTTACTTTTGTGTTTGAATGCAAGATCCATCAAAGCCAAAGAGTAGTTCAAAGAGACTTCACTTTGATGATCCACCAGTAGAATAGGATGTCCTAGAAACATTTGTAGTTGAACTTATTATGTTGAGATGCCATATGGCACATTTTGAGATGGCGTATGCCATATTGTATCTAGATATGTTGATTTTGTAAATTTTTGGAGATGGCATGTGCCACATTTTGTACAAAACTATTTCATATATACATATCTACATGTTCATCTCTTATTATTTTATCTTTTTCATGTGTTCTATGTATGTATAATTTCCATATTATATCTTTGGCATGTTCTGTATGTATGTATTATTTCCATATTATGTCTTTTTCATGCATTTTATTATGTATGTATGTTTATTTTCATATTGTATCTTTTCCATGCGTTGTATGCATGTCTTATTTTCATACTACATCTTCATTCTCCATTAGCCATCTAGTGCACTATACTTTTGAAAGCACCAAAATGTTGATTGCAAGATTCATGGTAGATAGGAGTGCAATTAACTAATGTTTTTTCAAATGTATTATGTTATTTAACATTTATTTTACATGGTTTTATTTGAAAGACTCCATTGTTGTGATGTTGGGATAACTAAGCCTTTGATTTGGTTTTCAATTTTCTTCATTTATACATATGGCATGCCCACTGAGACAACCTTTGATCCTTTATAGATTTGGTTTTCATTTGATTAATGTTATTATTTTGGTGTTACACCATGTTTGAATAGATCTAAAAGTACTTTTCATGCTTTGTTTATAATCCTTGCAGTCAATGTAATGAAATCTCTTTACATTGTTCAAACAGTTCAACATGCTTTGTTTATGCTTGTACATTCCTTTGATGCATTTTATAAAATAGTTTAATTGGTGCAGGAGCACTCATGAAAACACCTAGGTCCATCATGCAGCCAGTCAAAGATAGAAGGATTAAATCTTCCCTAAGGGTAAATTTGGGTGTATTAGAACCAATAATGACAATTTGCAATAAAGATTACATAATGAAATGTGTTTAAGTCCTATTAGTCCAAGTAGAGGGCTAGAACATCAAAAATATTGTAAGTTGGGTAAATAGTACCCAAAGGGTCTAGTTAGGATTTAAAAGTGCCTAATAGATTCAATTAGACTCTAGAAGTAGAATTAAACAAGTTAGAATGCTTATATTTCAATAATTTGTATGTTAAGAGTTCAAATATTTGAAACTTAACAGTTACTTAGTTTAGGAGGGAAATTAGTTTTAATGGTTAAATTTAATTGTAATAAAAAAAAACCAATTGGAGTTGTTTGATATGGTTATTGGGCATCATATTTGATCAGCCCATGGAAGGGAAGAGACACAGTACAACCTAGTACAGAGATTGTACGGACTACACAAGTTGTAGCAATAAAAGTGGTAGGTTTTCTTTTTAAATTTCTTGATTTTTGAATGTTTCAACGAGTCTAATTCATTGAACATACAATAATGTGTGTTTTAGAACCTCTGTATATCCATTTTCAATTCATTTGTATTGAGCTTGCATTGAAAGTCTCTAACTGTAGCTTGACATAGCATAGTTTTGCATTGGTTTAGAAGAATGGATTGAGATTCATCCCCATTTTGTAATCAATGTGACTTGGGGATAAATCACACATGTTTATTGTAGATTTCTAACACTAAATATGCAAATAAATTCATCAGATGTTGCAGGTGATCACCGTTTGATGACTGTTGCAGTGTTAAGGAACAAGAAAATGCTTGCATAGCCATTGCAGTAGCATATTGGGCCTCATGGGCAGCACATTTTATGATTTAGAACACTTAATTTTGATGAATGGATGGTGAATCCACCTTTGGTTGCTTGGAATTTTACTTGGAGAGTCCAGATTGGAGAAGCCCTAGTTTTGGAAGGTTTAGGAGACTAATTTGGCAGTTTTGATGTTGCCAAGGGTCTGAGACTAATTCATTTCATATTTGGGTGTTTTAGGACATATAATTAACTACTATCCAAGAGAGGGAGTCTTTGGGTTAAATTTTTAATGTATTTCCTTTGTAATTTTGCACACTTTTGTGTATTTTTGAGGTATCAAAGTTGTAACAACAGGGTATAGTCCAAAATAACCTACCTCTTTCTTTGCATATGTTTTAAATATTGATAAAGGGTGTTTGAAAACCCCATTTTTTTGACAAGTGATATAGAAGCTTTTGGAGTTATGGGTTTCGGAAGGTCATTGATGTCCTAAAATAGTGAATTGGGTCTCCTAGAAAATTTCAAGCACATTGTTCATAATCCATAGAATATGACTCCATAATCAGTTGATTTCTTCTAAATTCAGTTGAATTTGGTCTCTTGTGGAATTAGAAACCTTGAGTCAAGTTGTTGGGTTGAAATATCATTTTAAGTTATTGCACCTTGGAAACACTTTTGTCCGACATGCACCAGCACGTTATTGATGCTACGCAGGTGAATAAAGGCCTCCCCTAGCGTTTACCCAGTCAACTAGAGCTGATGGAGCCAAGATCGGGTTGCCAAATAGAATTTGAGTGGAATATCCTAGAATAGAGCTATGTGCTTGTAGGCCATCCCAAGATGGTCCTTGTACACTTTAGGAATTGTTGATATCTGTCACGAGGTCTGAGATATGGATCTCCAAAAAATTTTGCCCAATTTGGCCTAGTGCACCTTGGGAACACTTCAGTCCAACATGCGCCAGAATTTTCTTGATGTTACAGAAGTGAAGAAAGGTCTACCCTAGTATTTTCCTGGCCAACTTGAGCCAATGGTTCTAATGGTTTGGTCCCACGATGAATAGTTTGAAAGATGCACCATTGACCAACTTTCAACTAAGCAACAATGCAACATTTTGCACCAACCAAGATCGGGTTGCCAAATGGAATACGAGTGGAATCTCCAAGAAGTAAGATACTTTTTTATAGGCCTTCCCAATATGGTCCTTGTCCACTTCATAGTTTTTTAATATCTCTTACGAGGTCTAAGATATGGATCTCTAAAAATCACTGCCCAATTTGGCTTAGTGCACCTTGGGAACACTTTAGTCTGACATGTGTCAGAACATTATTGATACTACATGAGTGAAGAAAGGTCTCCTCTAGTGTTTACCTGACTAAATAGAGCTGATGGAGCTGATGGTTTGGTCCCATGACAAACGGTTTGAGAGATGCACCATTGAGAAACTTTCAAATGAGAAACAATGCAAATTTTTGCACCAACTAAGATCGGGTTGCCAAATAGAATTCGAGTGGATTCTCCCAAAACAAAGATACATGCTTGTAGGCCTTCCCATGATGTTCCTTGTACACTTCATGGATATTTGATATCTCTCACGAGGTGCAAGATATGGATCTCCAAAAATTGTTTCCCAATTTTTCTTAGTGCACCTTAGGAACACTTCAGTCTGACATATGCCAGAATGTTCTTGATGTTATGCGATGGAAGAAAGGTCTCCCCTAGCGTTTACCTAGCAAACTGGAGTGGATGGAGCTGACGGTTTGGTCCCACGATGTGGTGGTAACCTAAATTTTGATAATTTAGAAGTCCCAATCCATTATCAAGAAGCAAGTGTTTCCATACTAAAAAAATTAAAGGAAGGAAGCTTTATGACACAAATAAATAGAACTAACTAATCGAAGCCTTCAGAAAATGTTGGACTTTCAACCTACTACAAAGATGATGCTGACAGAGGCTGAAGATGTTTGAATTTTAAAAATCTAAAACTGACCCAGTTTAGGAAATCAGATTTCCTATCTCCAGCGAAAATCTTTGCTTTTCACAATGTGTTTTGGATTTTTGACCAAAGCCAAATCTGAAAGTTAGGTAGTTATTTTTTAGTTAGTTTATTGTTTTTTCAAAATATTTTGTAATAAGGGTTGTGTCTTTTCACCTTAAAGAGGTGTGAAAGCCACTCAAACACACACACACACACACACACACACACACACACACACACACACACACATATACATAAATAAGATATAAAGAGAAGACAATACAATATAATACAATTTCACATATTTGGATAGTTTTTAATCAACATGTATAACATGGACCTGGATGTACTATTTTTGTCAAAATCAATAAAGATAAGTCCTTTTTCTTTCACATGTGTAATAGTTTCATTATTATTTTACAATTAGTCCCTCGGATAAACCAATAAAGCTTCTTCAAAGTGATAGTTTGATGTGCATGCTTCCTGATTTGATTCATAGTCTATATTTTCAATTGGTTTTCTCATTTTGCATGGTTAAATTCTATTGATTGATGCACTGGTCAATTGGGCTGTCATATGAGAAGTATTACCTTTTTGAAATATCTCTGAATTTGTTTTAGGTTGTATGTACATTCCATAACACCTTTGAAGTGATAAGTTTTCTTGTAAAGTTATCTCTGAGGTTGAACATAAGATTGGAATGATCTTGACTCTATTGCCTGTGATAGAATAAGGCATTGGTCTAATCATTATTTGGATTATAGTTATTCAATTCATTGTTATAGTTTTGTGATATCTTATCTATCTTTTTATTTCAATTTACATACATATTTACTAAACATTATTTCAATTACTCAAAGTATTGCAGTTTATAGTTTATGATATATTGCTTACAAATTAATTTATTCAAGCCTACTTGCCATCTTGAGAGATCGGTTGAATTCTGTACACAAGTTATCTACTATAAAATGACTTAAACTAGTAGATAGTGGTTAAGGTAAAGGTTCACCCTCCTTGGTCTTGCAGAGCTAGAAGTGCAAGGGAAGAGGATCATAATCGATCATTCTGGTTAGTTGGCCAAAAATAATTGGTTTTCCAAACATTGGATTGGCAAGTCCATAGGAAATCCAATTCAACATTTTTGGGCACCAAGTACAAATTGGTGACTCTACTGGGGACTTGTTCGAAAGAATATTTTTGTATTTTACCTAGAAGCTTTGGTGATATATTTAAGACTCTACTGGGAGAAAAGAAATCAGAAGACAGTAAGTATTTTCCTTCTGATAAGAAGGTGGTGACTCTATTGAACAAAACATTTTAGTTAGTGAATCTACTGAGGGAGAAGACTCAAAAGGAGATGGTGGATTATTTTTTCACATGTATCCATCATTTCAAATAAATCCATTTATTCCATATGGTATCAGGCCATTGGATGTTAGGAGATTTCAATGCATCCCAAATAAGGTATCCCCTAAAATTTCACAACTTCTACCAAAGTTCCATGGAGAATGGGATGAATCAACACTACAACATTTGGATGCATTTTACACATTCATAGAAGATTATGAGGTTTCTATAGAGGATCAGGCGATGAGGCTATTTGTTAGGATGTTAAAAGATAATGCCACACAAGTATATGAATCACTACCCACACAATCCATCTCATCATGGAGACAATTTGAGCAGTGGTTTCTTGATATGTTTCATGATGCCAGTGGTGAAGAAGAAAACATGTGTTATGAACAAGACATGTGC
>MU227227.1:936776-956070 GCA_018584345.1 Thuja plicata
TCTCTCTCTCTCTCTCTCTCTCTCTCTCTCTCTCTCCCCTAGGTATTATTGTTATAATATAAATATTAATAAATAATTAATACTAATATTATACTATTATGCAATAGAGAAATAAATAATAATAATATAATACAATACTAATATTTAAATAATTATCTAATACTAATGCTATTACCATCTAATATTAATATTAAAACAAATGAAATTTATAATATATAAACTAAAAATATAAAATCATAAAATTGAAAAAACTTAAATCATAAAACTGAAAAGACGTTTGAAATCAAAATGTTGTATTTGAGTGGGAGTTATCGTATATCCAAAAATATTTGATATCCGATAATAACGGATATCCGATAGTATCATATATCCGATTAGGCTTGGTATTTGCTTTGGGTTTTGGCTTTCCAATGCCAAATGTGTATGGTTAACCCAAACGATGTGTTCACCATATTTCCTATGATCTCCAGACTTAGACCATTAGTTGACGATCTTTTTTTACCCAAAAATTGATGAAACAAAAAGGGTTTCTTAAAGACATTATCATCTTTCCATCAAGATAATTGTTGTCTGAATTTGAGTTCAGTAAGTAATTATTACTTATTTTCTAATCAATTTATCTCTAAAGTTCTGATTGACAAACAGATTGAAAAACAACTCTAACTTTCAAATGGAATAACCTTTTTGAAATCTAAAAAATGTGTCACATTCTATGCTTCACCCTACTATAATATTTTTTTTTTTGCGATTTTGTAAAGTTTGGAATTAGTTAAGGTGGTCAAACACAAGAGTTGTTTTATTTTGAATAAGTTGCAGAAAAAAATTCATAATTAATTATTTATTTGGTAAACAATTACACAAAAATATGTGTCACATCTAGGCATGAGTCTACTACTTATATTTAGAATCTTGTGGAAAAATATCATCGTTTAATTGTGATTAAGGTGGTCAGACATATATGTACTTTTTATCTTTTTCCTAAAAAATTTCTACTACTGCATTGAAATCTAAAATATTGAAAAATTAGATTATTTTTTTTTCAGACAAGGGCTAGTAGTTTAGAAACTACATTCAATTTCCTACAAATTTTGTTTTAACAACTTCTTCACATAAGGTTGGTAAGATGTTCAACTTTTCACATCAAGTTGACTAACCCTGCTATTTTGATTTTTCATTGCCACTTAAGGACATAGCTTGGTATACCATGATCCTGCACATACCCATGTAGCCATGAATAAGAGATTGTAATCAATAGGTTATATCACCAGTATTACACAAATTTTACTTCTTATGACTTGAAAAATCACTACTATTTATGCTCTTATGAAACATTTTAAGCAACCTTGTCCAATTTGAGTAATATCTATGACTTGCCAACAAGCAATCAATATTTTCACTAAAAGGGTTAAACATAATGAAGGCTTATCTGAATAAAAATTATGGTTTCATGATCCTTTAACGACATTTCAATGCTTCATTAAAAATCATACAACATCAATTTTGTTGTATGGTATGCCACAAACCACCTCCTTTAATTGTAAATACTTTAGGATATTTTGGCATGCATATTTCTATAACTACTTGTAACAATCATTTTCTTGTTGATTCGATACCTTTTTTTTCCTTGATGACAAAAGATACTAACTTGGTGATCTTCGTTAAGTTGAGATTTGATATCAATTAGAATACATTGGTAATCTTGGTTAAGTTTACATTTGGTATCAATTAGATTAACATTTGGTTTAGTTTGGCTATGTTGATATATCTTCAGTTCGGTAATGGTATCATGAACATCAGTTGCATATTCATAGTTTGATTATAGATATGTCAAATTCGTAGTTTAATATAGATACGTCAAATCATTTTTACAATGCTCTACACATAATCATATGAGTATTATAATGGAAAATCATATGTTTATATCATGCAGTGTATATTTCATGATCATCAGTTCATAAGGATTTGGATAGTCATGTTGTGATTGTGTGATTGTAGTGACAAAATTACATTAGAATTGGAATCATTACATTGCAAGTTTTAAAAAGGTGAAAGGATTTGTTTTTTTTAGGAGATGAGTCTCGCATCTCTCTTTCAAAAATTGATATTTGAAAATACCAATGGTGTTAAAATAAATAAAATTGTTACATTCTAAATAAACCCCACAAAATGTCTTTAAAGGACATAGGGTTTTCAGTGGCCAAAGATGTAAATATAAAACAAAAAAATGTATTTTTGTGTTTAGGCCCATGCTCAAGATAGGTCACAAACCCTCACATATACCACAGAAGCTATGGTGCTTGATTCAGTTCAAAGCTACATCATTTCGGTTCGAAGGCAGTTGTAAAAGTATTATGATGGGAAGAAGAAGTTGTGATAGGAATTTTGAGCAGTTACAGTCAAGGTGTTAACAAGTTTATTTTTTCTATTTAGTTTATTTACGAGTTTAAGAAATAATAGTATCAAAATATGATTCTCACTTGAAAAGGTTGGTATGGTCTTACATTATCTTTTCTATTATTTATACATAAATATATTTATAGTTTATGTCCGTTCCTTCTCTCTGTGGTTGAGGGAATTTACTTGAAATTTATTTATCTACACACTAATTGAAGTCTTCATACCCTTACAGTATTCAATAGTGTCATGTATAATTTTTTGTTTATCATGTCAATACCCTCAATATAGGCTCATATGGTTATGTTTGTTCAAGATAACATGCATCACCCATTCCAAGTATGTTAGAGTTAGTTGCAAATCATTATTCTTTTTTATTACTTGTGATTGTATATCAAATGGTTTATGTGCCATCGACATGCACAATCTTATAATAGCATTTGAAGTGCATTGGACATACTATACTCATTACATATGGAGATTTTTTTTTATCTTTTTAACTTTCTCGAGTTTACATTTTAGTTATCCATTAATATACATGTTGAAATTCTTTTGTATCATGATGTATTTTTTTCTGAGTTCTATACACCATTTATTGTGTGCATTTTAAGCATCTTGTATAGGGGCTTAATGTTTGGTCATAAATCCTAAGTCAACAATTTGTGGTGTTGGGTCTATGGATTATACAAACATGTGTTTTTCATGAACAAGTACGATGATGCACTCTCCAAAATAGAGCATAAAAAGAACATGGAAGCATAGTTACATGTCATGTGACAAGGAAAATAATGAAGGTAGCATAATAGTGCTAAAGTGTTTATTTGATAATTGTTTAAATTCATTATTGAAGCATTAAATTATTGATATACAATTTTTTTATTCAAAGAAGTTATTGACACTATTTGATCATACAAAAGATTTTATTTCGATTATGATGAAAATATCAGAGCATGTTAGAATTCATGATGTTGCTCGGTTTTTAAATTATTTGACATTCAGTTTGATACCATTTTTATGAATCAATTTGTTAGTGAAACTTGTATATAAAATAGAGGCAATTTTTTTTCATATACAAACAAAGAAAGGATATTTGTGGTTTGATTGATTATATTTAGACATTATTTGTGCAAAATTTATTTTGACAGAAATCCCTTATTGGCATAGTGTCTATGATTGGATACTATGCATTGTTAAGAAAAAAGACATGTATCAAGTGTTTAATGTTGTGTAGTATAGAGTTGTAGAGTCTAGTTGACAATTTGATTTTCTTACCTTTGTATGTAAGAAAATTGAGAATTAGTATATAAATGTCATTAAGGCATATAAGACTATCAATGAGATAGAAGTTATCAGTGATAATTTGTATAAGCCAGTGAAGTAGTGTAAAAGTGATTTCAGATTAAGCGAATGAGGCATTTCAAGTGGTTTTTTTTACCCAAAGGGTTTTCCACTCAGGACATGTCCTGTGTTATTATTTTATGTGTTGAATTTATCTTTATCTCTTTATTTCAATTATCATAAGTAAATTAACTGTTTAATTGTATTTAAAATTTGATATAATGTTTTGAATAGATAATTGACTCCCCCCCTCTTAGTGATAATTGTACTCCAAAAATTGGTATCAAAGCCATACCCTTTCTTTAAGGCTATTTCTAGTTTAGGAGTACACTATGGATAGTCAAATTAAACTTGCTGAGATTATGGATAGGCAAAGAGTTTTAGTTGAAAATTTAGAATCTCAAAGGAAAGTTTTCATTACTATGGAAAATAAATGTAATCTTTTTACTGTATAAATTGAAAGAATCAAAAGAAGTGAAAACTTACAAAAAGCTTAAAGGAAATAGATGAAACAAGGCATCAAAAACGTAAGTTCTCTAGATATAATGCCTATCTATCTAATTCTTTTACACATAATATTCACTATAAAAATGAATCATATAGATATAATATGATATCTAGAAAATGAACAGTTTCTCAATGTTCAAGTTTTAATTCAAAATATGAAAAATAACAAACAAATTAGTTTATTTGGAAACCTCAAGTAAAAGAAGATGCTCTATTTGTTTAAACTGTACTTCATATAGTTTAAATGGACTTGTGGGTTTTAGATAATGGATGTTCTCACCATATGACTTGTGATAAGTCAACATATATTCATTATGAGTCACATCCAGGAGAATCAATTAAATTTGGAGATAATAAATGTTTTGAAATTATTGGTAAATGAACTATTCTTTAAGAAAGTGAAATACGAGTAAATGATGTATATTATGTTGAAGGAATGACTTATAATTTCTTAAAGTAAGTCAAATAGGTGATAATGGTTTTGATGTAATGCTCTTAAATTTAGGATGTGAGGTCAAGGAGAAATATGGTAAAACCATAGCTACATGATGCAGAACTAGTGGAAATGTCTATAATATTTTTGAAAATACAAGAAAGTTTGATGGTAATGTTTGTTTCATGAAGAAAATTGAAAAATCAAAATTGTGGCATCGAAGACTAGGGCACATAAACTATGATAATCTGATCAAAATAAATAACAATTATAATGTTAGAATGTACCAAGTCTAAAAAGACCTAATAAAAGTGTTTGTAAATAATGTTAGGAAGGCCAACAAACTAAAATATGTTTTAAGCCTAAAGAATATACTACTAAAAATCCTCTTCAATTGGTTCATACAAATTTATGTGGGCCTACTAGAACTAAATCTTTAAACAATGAAAAGTACTTTATGATTTTCATTGATGACTATACTAGAATGACTTGGGTCACTTTTTTAAAGCATAAAGATGAATCTTTTGATAATTTTAATTTTTTTAGCAAAATAGTTGAAAAGGAATATGATTTAAAACTTAAATGTCTTAGATTACATAAAGGTGTGAAATTTACCTCACAAGAGTTTGTTTATTATTGTGAAGAACATGGTGTTAAAAGATGATATTCAGCCTCTCGCACACCACAACAAAATGGTGTTGTAGGAAGGAAGAATAGTTAAGGAAATGGCTAGGATTATGTTACAAGATGCAGGATTAGTAATTTTTTATTGGAAAAGGTAGCTCATACTGCAATTTGTACTCATAATAAGCTTCAATTGAGAGTAAATTCAAAGTTTACTCCTTATGAATTATGGTATGGCAGACCGGCAAATGTAGGCTCTTTTAAAATCTTTGGAAGTAAGTTCTATATTAAATGAAATAATGATAATATAGGTAGTTTTGAGTCAAGATGTGATGAAGGATTAGATGTTGGTGAGGAGGGTGACAAGGATGATAAACCATTGGTGATGTCTAGGTACTTGTTAGGAGTGAATTTATTAGTTAGGAAAAAATTAGTTAGAAGAATAAATTAGGAGAGTTAATTAGAATAATCAATGAACCTATATTATTCATGATGATGTACTAATTCACTATTGGATATTTTCACCTATTTTCCTCATTGTTCCTTATTTGAAAATAAAGAGATATGAATACAACTAGATACTGACCATCTGGATACCACTATGGTCTTTTATTGAACAAGAAAAATATATAGGGAAAGTTTTACATTATTCGAGGGTTATCTCTGATCCTAGGTGTGTGTGGTTGTGAGATGAATGATAGTACTTATCAAATTCACCCTAAATCATCCTTGCCCCAGATTTTCATCAAACACTCCACAAAAAATACAAAGAAACCAGGATAATGAACCATCCTATTAGTCACTCTCACCCCTCAGTGGTATCCTTGAAGAGCATAGCAATACAATCACAAAAGGTAAATCGATAATGGGCTAACTTGAGTGACTTTGTCAATAGCCTTACTGATCATTATTTGTATTGATTTTTTTATTTGATCAGATGTGGATGTGTCTGGTTTCAAGAATATATCACACATATAAGACTAATTTGTCTGGTTTCGAGTGTATATGTCACTGTATAAGACAATCAATTGGTTAATTGATTTGGTTTTGATCGATATATGACAGATTGGATTGTTGATAAAGATAGGTCTCATGAGACTATTACCTATTTAAGAAGATCTTCATTTTGATATGAATATTGTGTTATTTTCACTTTCTTCTTGTTGTGACAGAGATGATTTTATTGCAAGGGTTTTTTAAAGTGTTTTATTTTTTTGATTGGTTTCTTCAGGATGTTTTCTTATGTTTTTGGTCCATCATAATATTCATATGTTTGGAGTCAAGGTATGTGCAATGTATCACATAGGTAAAGGCCTTTATCATAGACACCCCTAACATAATTTCCCTTGATAAATCTATTTATGTTTTTTCAAATTTTTGGGATGTTCTACAGATCTTTTTCTCTTTTTAGGAATTTTTTCAGGATATTTTGAAATTTTTATAGGTTTTTCAAGACACTTTGAAACATTTTAGGGTTTTTTTAGGACATTAATGTTGACCTTGTGGCAATACATGTTGTCAGTTAGTGCCAAAACACTTAGTCACTTATATGGTTATAGTGTTGACCGAGCCAGCAGCTTGCAGTGTCACCTAAGTAGTTACACTTTGAATCGAGAAGATAGTGGCAAATAGTATCACCCGAGTCACCAGTGTTACCCTAGTTGCATACCAGATCCAAGTGATCAATGTGACCCAAGCACCCAGTGTAGCTTGAGTTCCAGTTCACTATGTTGCCTGAGTGTCAGTATATCGCCCGAGTGGATTACTAGACCCGAGTATCAGTATTGGGCCGACTTACTTCATATTGTTTGATGCTAATTAATAGGTTAAGTAGATGACTTATGAAGGTAATTGATTTGGATAAGATATATGGGTAAGATACTTTATTCATCCAAATGAAGTAGAGAAGAAGTGAGAATACATGCGAATATGAAATAGCAGATTGAGTAGAAGGCTACAATAGTAAAAGGAACAACAAAGACTCATCTGTTACATTTAGGTGATCAGTATTATCTCAAAGGATCTCATTTAGAAAATCAAAGTTGCATATAATATCATCCACTGGTTCATCCTAACAGATGTATCAAAAAAATCCTTTAACTGGGTGGACTTAATAGTCCTTTTAAAATCTCCTAACAGAGTTGCATACTTAATTGTATTGTATAAATCCTTTCACAAGGTGGACCTAACATTCCTTATTGCTCCTAATAGGGAAGGCCATCAAAAGTGGTTAATTGTAAGCTTTAACAGGCTAAAGTTTTATTATAGTACTAAATCTTTTGGGTACCCTCCCCACCCTAGTTTTACTTTCTATTTGGAAGGTTTCTGGGTAACCAAATATTGTGTCAAGTGTTGTGGATGTTTAATGATTTTATATTCCATGCATGCAATTATATTAGACAATCTAATAAAGGATAAAAGAGAATAAGTTTTATTGGTTCCCGATTCACCCCCTCCCCCCCCTCAACCACCTAGCCTCAATTTATTTCCAACAATTGGTATCAGAGCTAAAGGTTCTCTTGTCAAAAGCTTAACAACTTGAGAAAAGATCAGAGGCAATGGAAATATACAGACTAGAGAAAGCCATTTAAAATGAAAAGATAGATCTACAAGTAGCCATGGATCAAATCAAAAGCTCAAGGAGCAGCTCTCTCATTCCCTAAAAAGAAGAAAAGATTTAGCAGTGCAAATGAATGATAAAAATTACATAAAAGAAGAATTGAAGATTTATGCAAAGAAAGAAGTTCTGAAGAAGCCGATATAGACATTGAAGACCTACTTGTAAAGAATCTCAATTTACATGAAGAAGTCAGAAAGTTGAAAAGAGAACAAGAAATTCATTCACTAAGAATATGTGAAGTTATGGAACAAAAGAACCAAGCAAAAAATGACAGAGAAATGGCACAAGAAGATAAAATATTGCTAAGTACAAGATTAGAGGAGAAAGAAAATGAAATCCATTAGCTGTCGCTTCAGGAAACAGATATGATAAATCAACTCAATAGCTCAAATCAAGAATTTATCAATCTAAGGACTAAAAATGAAAGACTGTAGAATGATCTCAATACTGAAAAAAAACAAATGAGAGTATGATGAATTCATAGGTAAGTATGGATCAGTTGACAGAGAAAACTTAATTTAGACATCATGGATAGAATAGATTAGGTTACACTGAACAAGGTGAAACCTCATAGAAAGGAGCTCAACAGAACAAGAAACCTAAATGTAATCATTATGGTAAGCTAGGGCATACATCAAATAATTTTTGGAGCAATGAAAAGTCAAAGTTTAATGGTAAATGCTACGGGTACAAAAAACATGGACATAGGGAAATGGAATGCACTAAGAACCCTAAGTTTGAAGGAAAATGTTTCAATTATTACAAACAAGGTCATAAGTATCTGAGTGTAGAACTAAGAAATGGAACCCTGCTGAACAACTATCTAAAGAAATTTTTGGTTGGGATTACAACACAAGGAGAAGATGTTGTCATTGTGGTGAATATAGGCACATTGATGCAAATTTTTCAAAGAATCATCTCAGACTAAGGAATCCTACTAAGAGATGTTATGTGTGTAAACAAATCAATCATCTAAGCAAGAATTGAATGAACAAAGAAAAAGTGGATACTGGTTTTGATAAAGGCAAAGAAATTTTTTATGAAATGAGAACACAGATGAGTCAGCAGTGGGTAAGGAAGTCTCCTAAAAATTCAAACCAAAACAATGAACGATCGAATGGAACCTGAAACATTGAATTGGGTGGATCCACCACCTCCAAATAAATATGCAAGAAGATAAATGGAACTATGCATACAAGCCACCATACATCAGTTCTAGATATGATAGCAAGTCTGAATCTTCATATTGATTCACAAGGACACATTATGGTTCTAACTGATTTAGGATCTTAGTTACAACCAAGTTACTCAGGCTTAACTGAGTTAAGTCAGGTTGTATGGTTTCAAAGATGGGAGGTTAGTTTTTGCCAAGCTTTGAGGTAAGCCTGGGAGAAGTACCTGATCTTTCACAACTACTATATACGGAGCATTTAATGAAAACCTATGATGAAATTTCTCATAAATGGAGAAATCAAATGGTTATTGTTTACAGTTTACAGAGTGGTTAAGAGCTTATAGAAATTGGAGAGAAAATTTGTGTTTGAAAGCTTTAGTTGCATTGAATTTTTATCAATCCTCTAAGAATTATGGCATCTTCATCTAGTAGTAAGGTCAATAAGGGATCCAAGATATTAGTAAGGAATGATGTCTGTGAATCACCAAAGTTCAAACTTCATCCAATGGTTGTAGAAGAGGCAGATCTGATGGGAGCCCATTCCCAAATTCCTCCAATGGTACTATTGATTAACGACATCTAAGCTTTCTATCATTACACCATTCAACAGCTAGGAACATTGGAGATGAATCAAGCATATGAGAAACTTTTTTTGGATGTAAATCTGAAGCCAGAACAAAAGCACCTCAAAGTCAAGGGTTTAACCCACATTTTTAATATGTCATAGAACTTTCAGATAAAGTAGATTAGGTTTGTTCTGATTCATGTTCACGACATGCATCTCTAGTTGGAGAACCTAGTGAAGATCACTAAGACAATGGTACACTGTGTGACTGGGTACCCAATGCTTGAAAAAATTCAAGGCAACCAAAACCCTACCCCGAGATGACCTAGCCAAGAAGATTCTTACCATTTTGGATAGAAGAAGCATGAGATTGAATGGATTCATAGACATGGAATTGAAGTTTGGTATTCATGTGATTGCACACAAGATATACAGTTCTAGCTAACCAAATAGTGTACCATGTGAATTTTTGGACTTGGAATACAAAGTAGTCAAGAACAATCTTTCATTCGACCTTGCCAAGTTGCAGCTCATCCAACTGAGAAAAAACATGGAGAGCATCTGGGCACCCAAGACCAATCCATGTAAGTTCAATTCACTCTTGGTATGCATATTCTTTTATGTTCATAATTTTTTCCCTTCCAAAGGCACAATTGTATGGAAAAAGGACATACGCATAGTCTATCAGATAAATGAATTTATAGCAGACTTAGGAGATAATTTTAAGAGCATCATGGATGCATACTTTAAGAATTTTAGATAGAAGATGTAGAATAGATAAAAAATTCCAAAATAATTGGTAGAAGACTTTAAAGATGATATTTTCTTCCTAGCTGACTGTGACAAAGTATACATTCAAACAGTCAAGCCTAGGGTTGCGTGGTTGAAACCTCTTGAATATGAGTTTAACATATATGAGACTAGAGACATCATTGAAGCTCTTGTGAATGAGCCTGTTGATCCCAAAGCACCATATTTTGGTACTTATGAAGAAGCAAAGGGAAGAGTATCTTTGGAATATTAGAAAGAAATATGGCAAGTCTTTTGAATTTCCTCCTTCAATCACTAAAAGTAAAGGGGATGACATAAAGATAGAACATAATGAATCTAAGAAGGAAGAAGAAGAGGTAGAAGTTGAGCCTCATAAGAAGAAGAAGCTAGCCCCCAAGAAAACACCTAATTAAGGCCTCTACCCCTACTTTCACTAGATCCAGATAAGAATGAGATTGCCTAAGGAAGATGAAGAAGAAGATACAGTCATATTCAAGAAGTCATCACCTACATTTGAGCAGAATATTGAAGAATTGAAAGGAGGTAGTGGTATGGGATCTCTCAAATCATTGAAGTATGCTTCCAGAACCAAGGATGAGTAGAAGATGATTGAGGATGCATTAGTAGAGAAAATGGAAAGATGGAAGTATGATCCATCTGAATTGAAAATTCATATGATTGAAGACCCTCTCAAGGAAATCACAATTCACTAGCACAATGTAGTTCAGATTGAAAAGGACATCCTATTGTAAAACTTGAAGCAATTCAAGCCTACTATGACTAGTAAAGAGGCAAAATATGATATGACTCAATATGAGAGTAATCACACTCCAAGGTTTAGGACTTTTCAAATCTTGAGAAAGAAAATAGAGGATGTTGTGTAGGCCACAACAAATATATGGCAGGCATTTTTTGAAATCAAGGAAGAAGATAAGGCATAGAAATAGGGTATAGACCCTCATTTACAGGTAAAAGATGAAGAGTTACCTGAGGTTCAGACCATTGAAGAATCTAATGTTGAATAGATAGCAATAGAAGTGATGGCATTCCTTCCCCAATCACCTATTCAGAGTGTGTTATCTCTGAGAAAGGAAAAGACTACAGAATATACATTAATTCAAGTAGGAATTGAGCATCAGGCTCTAACTAATACTGGTCCAAGCCAAACTAAGTCATAGAAGGTCACTGTGAATGTTTCTACAGTTGATACAGACTCTACAGTTGGAGCAAAGAATGTCAATGACCTATTCCAACTAAATACTGACAACACTGAGGATGGAAAGGATAAGGATGATGATGGGAAAGGAAAAGAAATCATTCCTTCACCTCATCCCAAGGTCAAGGGTAAAGAAACAATTAGTGATGAAACTGATCTTGAGGAAGACATTGTGATTCCTAATTGGGATCTTTCTAACCTGAAAATCAAGCAAATGGATATAATTGGTGAGCTGTGGAAGAAGAGAGCAAGACAACAGAAGCTCCGAGCTAAGAAGAAGAAAAAATAGAGTACTAGAAGATATCAAAGGTATATTCCTTGATTCTCTAGAAATTGAATTCAATGAGAATGACTCTATTATGGACCAACTTGTTGACATAGTTCACAAGTTCAACACAGATCTTAATGGTTAGGAGAAATTAATGCAGAAGGCAGAAAGGAAATTTAAGATTAAGGTTCTAGAGAATGTTGTAGGTAAAATTGCAATAGATTAATTGAAGATAATCACTCTCATTAGCTCTCTAGAAACCACTATGAACAATGTTGTATCATTATTTGTAAAGTTGAGTGACACTTCAAACTTCACCATGGAAATCAAGAACAAGCTGACAAAGATTGACACTGATTTGAGGGAAAGTGCAAACTAGTTGGCACTTGACCCAAGTTCAAGTTCAGCACATTTTGTCAAGATCAAGTATCTTACTGATCTATAGGAAGAGTTACTAAGGGAAGAATAAAGACCAAGGGAATTCCTTAGAGCTATATAGAACCAAGTCCTTCCTCACATGGATGTCATGCAAAAACATATTTCTCATACAAAGACACTCATACATGATAAGAAATTTTCAGTTGCAGAGCTTATGATGGAGTTGTCAGCAGAGATTTAGTTTGAGTTGCACATCCTAAAGGTGTTGCAAGATAATTGGGACAAGACTTTGTCTCAAATTTTGAAGGTACATTGTGATTTCCTATCATATTTTGGTATTACCTTGTAGTTATGATTTTTGGCATTTGTGTCAAGAACAAGGGGGAAAGATAGGATATATATGTATATATATGAGGAAATACATGTACAGAGCAGAGGAAGATATACATAAAATAGAATCAAACAATTTTGGAAAATAAAAAATAGAGTCAGTTGTAACTGAGTTACAGATCAGTTGTCAAAACCCAAGCACATGGTAAAGGGGAGTTTTGACTAAGCAGTTTGATCAGAATTTTTTTTTGTATGATAAGTGTTTTTGGCCAGTAATGCCAAAGGGAGAGATTGTTGACCTTATGGAAAGACATGTTGTCAATTAATGCCAAAACACTTAGTCACTTATATGATTACAGTGTTGACCGAGCCATCAGCTTGAAGTGTTTCCCAAATAGTTGCAATGTCAACCTAGTAGATAGTGGCAAACAGTATCACCCAAGTCACTTGTGTTACCCGAGTTGCATACTAGCTTCAAGTGATCAATGTGACCTGAGCACCTAGTGTAACCTGAGTGCCAGTTCACTATGTTGCCCAAGTGTCAGTATATCACCCGAGTGGATTATTGGACCTGAGTATCAGTATTGGGCCACTTAGTTCATATTGTTTGATACTAATTAATATGTTAAGTAGCTGACTTATGAAGGTAATTGATTTGGATAAGATATATATGTAAGATACTTTATTCATCCAAATGTAGTAGAGAAGAAGTGAGAATACATGTGAATATGAAATAGCAAATTGATTAGAAAGCTACAACAGTAAAAGGAATAACAGAGAATCATGTATCACATTCAGGTGATTAGTATTATCTCAAAGGATCTCATTCAACAAATTAGAGTTGCATAGAAGATCATCCACTAGTTCATCCTAACAGGTGTATCAACAAAATCCTTTTACCAGGTGGACTTAACAGTCCTTTTCAAATCTCCTAACAGAGTTGCATACTTAATTGTATTGTACAAATTCTTTCACAAGGTGGACCTAATAGTCCTTATTGCTCCTAACAGGGAAGGCTATTAGAAGTGGTCAATAGTAAGCTTTAACAAGCTAAATTTATACTGCAGTACTAAATCTTTTGGGTACCATCTCTACCCCAGTTTTACTTTCTATTTGGAAGGTTTCTGGGTAACCAGATATTGTGTCAAGTGTTGTGGATGTTTAATGCTTTTATATTCCATGCATGAAATTAGATTAGACAATCTAATAAAGGATAAAAGAAAATAATTTTTATTGGTTCCTGATTCACCCCCCCCCTCTCAGTCACCTAGCCTCAATATATTTCCAACAATTAAGACTGCACCTAGTATGGTGAACCAGTGAAAATCACGGATAGGCATAAATTCTCAAGAGGATTGTGCTTATTGGGTTTTGATTGGATTTCTCAATGATGCATGCTAGCGAGTGCGATTTAATCATTGAATTTCATTAACAACAAATAGCGATTTCAACACTTGGTGCCCATTTTTTAGGTTTTCACCAAGGTTCCTACCCAATAGTGCATCTTTACTAGGTTTTCACCAAAGGGAAATTTTTGTTTCTCTTTAATTTTTTTCTATTTTTCACTGTTTTGTTGTTGCCAAGGTGCTTGTTTGCCAGGTTTTCACCCATGTAACTTTTTTATTTTTTTGATTTATTTTTTTGTTTTTCTAAGATCTTTTAAGATATGTACACTTGAGCTTGGGATATCAAGTATAATACTTTTTGAGGTACATATTTTTGATGTATTAGGGAGATGATCTCCTTCTTGGGTAGCTAGATGATATGCTATCAAAGGATCTAATGATGACATAGAATCCTAACTAGTTACAACTCAAAATTGATCACTTTGTAACCAGTTATTATGATACAACTCAAAATGTTCAAGAAATATGAAATATCATTCAGAGAATGAATTGATGGAATTCCTGTGAGAGATAATAATTACAAAATGATCAATCCTAATAAAGGATATCAAAACCCTAAGAAGGGTGGAGAAACCTAGGTTGCATGAATGATTAATAAAAGAATTAATTATTGCATGCCTAAAGTTTAGCTTAAGTGAACTAGAGATAAAAAGTGACTTAATAATAAAATCAATAATGATTTAATTAATAAGAGAAAATAAATTTTTGGGGGTGGGTATAGTATCTTATGTTTTCAATCAATATTTTGGATCAGTGTGTGTTGTTTAAGTCATTCCATCTATTGCTAAGTACTTTTTTCACACTTAATAAATTCTTTATTAAAAAAGAATTACAAGTTTCTGAAGGAAAATATAATGTGTGTCAATTGTTAATAAAAATTTGGATTGGTAAGTACTGATGATTGGGATGTTTGGACTGAAAAATTGATTTTCTTTACCCACAAATGGAATGCTCTTATTAACCTCCAAAATTAATGAACTATTTGAGGAGCCGACCTTCACAAAACTACTAGCTTCTTGATTAAGATTCACAAAAGAAAATTGACATAAAAAAAGATTTTAAAATTGTTAGATTATTTTTACTCTTGATTCCTTAGATGGCTAGTCTCTTATTAATACTCCATTTGTTCATAGTCTTAGATGTATTTGATTTTTTTTCTATTCTTTTACTTTCATCAGCTATATGTTTTATTTTTCCTTGACTATTTTTTTTTTTAAATTCTAGCCTTTATGATGTTTCTCTTGTAAACTCTAGTATTAAAACCTCTGACTAATTTTTTTGTGAAGACACTAGACCCTTGTTATTCCTACTTAATATATCAAAAATAAAATATACACTACTTATTTAAATTTATCAAAATCACAAAGACATTAGCTGTCTATTATATTACAAATTTCAATTTGGCTAATTTCAAGGGAAAAAACTAATATTTAATATTTAAACATAGGTATAATCTCAAGTTAATGTTTTTTTCTAAATTTAATACTTCTGTTGTGCCCTCTAGGTGCTTTAAAAGCTTCCATTTTTCTGCCCAAAAATCAAATGGAGATGAAGCAAACTGTAAGATTTTGCATAAATGCTTCTTGATTCATAATTGAAATGTCTTTTAAAATTCTAAACCTGTTTTTTGTTCTCTCTTAATATCATCTTAGTTTTTTCTTCTCAATGGTGGATTATGTTACAGTTTGTTGGCAAGGTGGAACAAGATCAATCCATGGATTTGAAGGATTGTGAAAATAATGATGGAGAAGAGTGCTTGGATTGGAGAATTTTAGAAGCTCATACAGATTATATCTATACACAACGACCCATAGAAATAGTTCTTTCTCAATGCACTAGTCATCAAAATTATCTTCCATGGTTTGAAAGAAGGGTAGAAATGTATTCCAAGTTTATTAAGTGAAAGGAAGGTAGAATGGTGTGTCTTGTATTGTGTATGTTATGCATGGTGTGTATAGTATGCTTCAATAAAATACACTAGTGAATTCTTTGGGTTTTTCATGCTTGTGTAGAGAAATTATAATTGAAGTGTAGTATGAAAGTTATGGACATGATAATAATAATAGTAATAATAATAATAATAAAGTTTTTAAACTGGCTGGGATTCAGCTTTCCTATTCTGTCAAGGACTCGACAATTATTAAGGTTGTATTTAATTATACAAACGTTTTGCTTGATACTTGTAACAAAAACTCATGAAAAGTTTCTTTGACCATGTTGGAATCTATTCTTAGATTTCAAGTATTGAGTTAGCTTTGAACCAAGAATTAATAAATGTAAGAAGAAAGGACCAATGTTAATGTTGGTCACTTTCTTATGTGGATGGTACTTTTTATTTTCTCTCTTTTCCAAAACAAATTGAGATAATATGCATCCCCCAACCATTTTTTAGTTTAATATGGGTTCTATTAGAGATAATATGCCTCCACCAACAATGTTTTAGTTTAATATGGGTTTTGTTAGAGATAATATGCATCCACCAACCATGTTTTAATTTAGTATGCATTCAGTTAGAACGTTAAATTAGTTATAATTTATTTTATTTGTTTTAGAGTAAAGATTGGTTTTCCTAAAGGTCTTAATTTTTTAAGAACAGGGATGTGAGGTCCTACCCCGATCATCCATTCAGAGTTGATACGTTCATGTTATATTTATCTAGATGATACATATATTTTGCTACATTGATGTAATGGACTTCATAGTATGGTTATCTTATGTTGACTCTATTTTGATGGTGTTAGATGTATGGTTTTATACATATGGTTCTCATATTTGATGGTATGTTTGAACAATTCCATTTTATGTTTTTAATTGGAATTTGATCATGTGGCATGTAATAGTGGATTCGGGTTTAAATTTTGCATATGATCCATACTAAACAAGTTAATATGTTAGATAAGTAATTTCCAAGGAATTTTGTGTTTATCATTTACATTATAAGGATGACCTAGTTCTGGAAAATAAATGTTTATTTATGCTTGGATTCATATATTATAATGAATAATATCGTTAATGTGTGAATTCTTCCTTGGATTACAGATGCTCTATTCAAGTATGCAAGTGACTAAACCATGGTTATAAAACTAGGGAAACAAGATTGGGCTATTGTGAATATCCTTGTGAAGCCAAGGTTAACCCTAGAAAAGATAAATAACCTAATTGTAAATGTTATATATGTTTAAATGTGATTGCATGGTTGTTAATTTTTTTCCTTCTATTTTTGCTAAAAAATTTTAAGCATGCCATTGTGTAAATGTGAGGTGTATTTGTAGTGTCAATTGGCACATGTTTTGTGAGATGGCATGCCCATGTGGATAGTAAAGTTTAGTTTAACCCTAGGTTATTATGTAATGTTAGCATGTGGGGTAAGCTTGTCTTGGAAACCCAAAAAAACTTGAGTACTATCCTTGTAAATTTGAAGGTAAACTCTAAGTGAGTTATTGAAGCGTTATTATAAGTCCTTTGGGGTAGTTAGAGTTAAAAATGTCTATTCTTTTAGTAGTACTATGGGTTAGGGGACATGAATGATGTCATCTCTCTTCTTGTTGAGAAAGAGGTAGAGTTGGCGAGAGAGCCTTTTAGGGAGAAGGGAGAGGAGAGTTGGGGTTGATTACCCACTCTCCATTTTTGGAGACTTGTAGATTGTGCTTGGAAGATTTGGTTAGTGGAAAGCCAATGGAAGGAAAACTAGGAAGGAAAATCTCTTCTAGACCACCATCCATTAGCTAGGAGTAAGGTTGGCACTCCTAAATTTCCATGTGTGGAATATGGTATTTCTTGTTTTTTCATAGCTTGAAGTCTTCTTTTATTACATATTTTCATGTTGATTAAATGTTGTCGTGATAGTTTGTTAGTAAAAGAAAATTATTTTGAACTTCTGTTTTTCTATTTTGTTTCGTGTTTGTTTATGGGTATGAATGACATTTATCTCCCTTGGGAGGGAGGAGAAATTCATTTGTGGGTGAAGGGATTAGTTGGGAAACCATGGTAGTGTAGAGTATCTTCTTGTAAAGAAGAGGAATGTAGCATGGATGTTATGGGCTCCATGTGACAAATTTTCTTTTAGATTTTATTTTGGGGAGATAAAGGTGTGTGGATGTGTTTATGGAGCTCTTGTTAATTTGAAGTAAAAGCCTTGGGAAGGCATGTGAAAATTGTGCATATTGAAGCAAATTTTTTTATGTCATTCTCCTACATGGTTGTTCCACCTTCTCCCCTAATTGAGTCCACTTAGACCCAATTTGTGGATAAACTTGGGAGGGAGTTATTTGATTGTTTGAGAGTTGTTTTGTGTAGTGTTTTTCTTGTGTGTTACCCAACCTCTTATTTTTTCCCCTAGCTTGGGGGTGGCCTCAAAGAGGCCTAGGATTGGAGGTGAGCTCCCATGGTTTGTCCAAAATTTATTTTTTTGTAGATTTTGGCTATATCTCTACGTGGAAAGATTTAAGTTCAAGCTTGGAAATTAGGAGTTGTGTTGATTATAAATTGTATATTTGGAAAATTTAGTTTCTCCTCAAGCCATAGGGATAATTCTTGTTTAAATGTAAATTCTAGAAATGGGCATACAAACCTTGTAGAAGAAAATAGCAATAGTTGATCAAAGGGGTAGGAGGGTCTGTGCAGGATCAGGGTATGCCAAAAAGTGGCGATGTGAAAAAAATTAGTTTTTCACTCATCCAAAAGTGCACCCAAAAGTTTGTTGACTTTTCAGTAGGCCTGGGTGTTAGTACACCTGGCCAAGCCAAAAGCCAAAGCTAAAGCTTTATCGGATATATGATAATATCAGATATCTGATAATATCGAATGTCCGATATCTCCCACCCAAATTTGAATTCAAGCTTTTCATTTTCATCCTATTTTGAATGTTTATTTTACTTTATGTATTACTATTTTATTTAAATAATATTATATTAATATTAATATTATATTTATATTAATATTAACATTAATAATATATTAATATTATTATTATATTAATATTAATATCATATTAATATTATATATTTATCTCTCTCTATGTAGGAACTCTAGAGAGAGAGAGATCTCTCTCTAGAGTTTCTACAGATAGAGAGAGAGACCCCTTAGGACACCCTTGAGCATTCAAATGGGTTAAAAGGGGTCATGGGGTCTTTCTAGGGGTCCTAGTATGCCTTATCACATATTAGGACCCCTAGGAAGACCCCATGACCCCTTTCGACCTATTTAAATGCTCAAGTGTGTCCTAAGGGGTCTTAGGACCCCTTGGGACACACTTGAGAGTTCAAATGGGT
>MU227227.1:974913-987747 GCA_018584345.1 Thuja plicata
CATGGGGTCTTCCTAGGGGTACTAGTACACCTTATCACATACTAGGACCCCTAGGAAGACCCCATGACCCCTTTTGACACATTTGAATGCTCAAGTGTGCCCCAAGGGGTCCTATGACACAATTGAAGGTGTCGTAAGGTGTCCTATGGCACATTAGAATAGTAAAGTGTGTTGTAAGGGGTCGTAGGACCACTTTTGACACACTTGAACATTATAATATGTGGAAAGGGGTCATGGGGGCACACTTGAGAATTCTAATGTGTCCTACGACCCCTTGGGACACACTTGACCCTTAGGAATATTTAAACTGGGAAAAATGAAAATAGCACTCATGAGAATGGGAGAATGCACTTGAAATTTTGAACCATCAGAAGTAGAGAGCATGACATCTGGATTAGCCAATGCTTCACCTGAGATTTTTTGAAGAAACCCAATCTCCTCTTCTACACTCTCACTTTGTTTCGCTTCCGCTACACACAAGATTGCAATCTCTTTTTTCTTTATTTGAATTGTTCCCAATTTCTATCTTAGGGCTTGGATAATTTGACCCAGTTGATTTTCCCCCTCTTCTCGCAATAATCTCATCTGTTCTCATAGATTTTTAGTAATTCCAAATTGTTTCTCACTCTCTGCCCTAAGTATTCCATTTTCTTCCTTCACCCCGTGAAGTTCGTATAAAAGACATGTACATGGTAATCTTCATAGTATTTAGGAGGCACAAATTTGTAACAATTGGAGCAGTAGGAGTAGGACCCCTTGGGACACACTTGATTGTTCTAATGTGTCGAAAGGGGTCATGGGGTCTTCCTAGGGGTCCTAACACATGATAAAGCATACTAGGACCACTAGGAAGTCCCCATGACCCATTTCGACACATTAGAACACTCAAGTGTGTCCTAAGGGGTCATACGACCTCTTGGGACACACTTGAGTGTTGAAATGTGTTGAAAGGGGTCATGGGGACTTCCTAGGGTTCCTAACGTGTGATAAGGCATACTAGGACCGCTAGGAAGTTCCCATGACCCCTTTTGACACATTAGAACACTCAAGTGTGTCATAAGGGGTCCTACGACCCCTTCAGACACACTTGATTATTCTAATGTGTCGAAAGGGGTCATAGGAAGTTTCATGATAGACCTTCCTGCAGACTTGTCCACAAAATTCAAACTTCTTCATACATCAGGCCTTGCAAATCCAGTTCTCACATGTCCTCCGTGATGACATTTCCGGGGACAAAGCAGACCACAAATTAATTTTTCTTTGCACATTTCTTGGTACAAAAGCTCATACTTCCATCGTCATACCTCCTTAAATCATGAGATTTGGTAACGACATACATCCAGAATCATCTGGATGTTTAGGACAGTATAGTGGTATTCCACTACCAACATACCCATTATATGTAAAATGCTTTATGATATCACTCCACACTAGAGAATTGTCTGAGACTAGCTTGGCATTCGCAAAGACATAAAGACCAATTCTATCCCTGAAAAGGGAAACACAAGTTCTGTTTGGAATGTTAAGAAATCCTATATTTTCTGATGTGTTTACATTCAAATTAGGAATTTAATGTTTCTTGTACCAAAGAAAACAATATGATATTGACTCTCTTGTCCCTGGTCAAGAGTACATTTGCTAAGAATTGAGCTCTTAGTTCTAGATACTAACCTTGCTATAATTTTCTCATATTCATATATTCCCTCCAAAAATTAATCCAAAGCTCTATTAGTAAAGCACACTATGAGAATGGGACCAAAGGAATTTGCAATCTTATGAAGCAAAACCTTTATAATTTGCAACCTGTAAGTTTTTTTCTGGTGCCAGGAGGGCCCTAAATAATGGCCAATTTTTTGATGAGCTCATGATTAATGGCTGCCTCCTGACTATCAACAAAATAATCACATTTGCAGACTTGTTTCCAATCAAAATTACATTGAAGCTGAGCTGTTTTGGCTTCCAGATAAACTAACTGATCTATAAACAAAATATTGAATGAAAGACCAAATTCTAAACCATCTTTACCTCCTCTCATCCCCACATATTGAATAGAGTTATAAACCTAGAAATCAGAGGACCCTTTCTACTCAACAAACTCCAATTTTTTCTTGTAACTCCCTCTAATTTGGTTTACACACTCCCTAAAAGATTCAAGTAAATATTCTCTTATAACCCTAAACCGGGTGTGTAAATAATTACATATACATTCTCATATGGCTCTGCAATTCTCTATTTATAGGAATACAAGACTCTCCATTTGCGCCATCATTTTGCAAGAGTTCCATGGTAGGGGGTAATATATGGGTTGAGAGAGAGAGAGAGAGAGAGAGAGAGAGAGAGAGAGAGAGAGAGTTCCTACTCCCTCTCTCTACAGTTCCTACTCTCTCCTAGGTATTATTGTTATACTATAAATATTAAAAAATAATTAATAATAATATTATACTATTATAAAATAGAGAAATAAATAATAATATAATACTAATATTTAAATAATTATATAATACATTTACTATTACCATCTTATATTAATATTAAAACAAATGAAATTTATAATATATAAACTAAAACTCATAAAATTAAAAATTTGAAAAAACTTGAATCATAAAATTTTGAAATTAAAATGTTGTATTTGGGTGGGAGATATCGGATATACGATAATATAGGATTTACGATAATATCATACATACAATAATATCAGATATACGATTAGGCTCGGTAGTTTCTTTGGGTTTTGGCTTTCCAATGCCAAACGTGATTGGTCAATCCAAATGACGTGTTCACCATATTTCCTCTGATCTACAGACTTAGACAATGTAGCTGACGACCTTTTTTCACCCAAAATTGATGAAACAAAAAGGGTTTCTTAAAGATGTTATCAACTTTCCATCAATATAATTGTTGTCAGAATTTGAGTTCACTAAGTAATTATTACTTATTTTCTAGTTGAGATATCTCTAAAGTTTTGATTGACATACTGATTGAAAAATAACCATAACTTTCAAACAGTTTAACTTTTTTGAAATCAGAAATATGTGTCACATTCTCTGCTTCGCCTACTATAAGATTTTTTTTTTTTGCAATTTTGTAAAGTTTAGAATTAGTTAAGGTGGTCAGACACGAGAGTTTTTTTATTTTGAATAAGGTGTAGAAGAAAATTCATAATTAATTATTTATTTGGTAAAAAATTACACAGAAATATGCGTCACATCCAGGCATGATTCTACTACTTATATTTAGAATCTTGTGAAAATATATCATCAGTTGATTGTGATTAAGGTGGTCAGACATACACATACTTTTTATCTTTTTCCTGAAAATTTCATAGTACTGCATTGGAATCTAAAATATTGAACAATTAGATTTTTTTTTTTCAGAAAAGGGCTAGTAGTTTAGAAACTACATTCAATTTCCTACAGATTTTGTTCTTACAACTTTTTTAGGAGTGTTGTTTGTTTTCTTTTTAAAGTAATACATACAATAAATACATTACTGTCCTAAAGTACCTAACAATAAACTTTGTTAAAGAAAGTAAATATTTCCCTTTAAGTAATTTTCTGAGTTAAATATGCATGTTAAATGATTATTATCTATTTAGGATATTCATGTTTACAATTGGTAACAACACTTAAGATGTGAATAAATTTCAATTAAGTTGTTTCTTATTTTTGAAAATGTGTATAAATACATGGTTTGTAATTGCATATCATATATTCTTCCAGGTGTATGCTAATCTATGAAATAAAAGTAGTCTACCTGTATTTTCATTTAGAGCATATCATAAACCAATTATCTACAAATAAATTTTTGTTTAACTCTTAAAAGCGTAAAGTAATTCTAATTTGAATAGAATAGAAATATAATCCTTGTCTTCTTAATATTCAGTATATAGAAAGTAATATTATAACAACTTGATTATTTGATGCATTAGATAATGTGTTTCTTTTCCTTTATTGAATATATATTTATGTATATATATAGAAGCTTATATATATACATATTAGATATATAGATCTCTAAAATAGACATAGGTCTCTTATGGAGTTCTATTCTATAAATATATCCTTAGAATATACAAAATAAAAATTTACATGTCTAAAATTGGAAAAGTTACTGCAAGCTTTATATCTGTTGTTGTTGTTTTGTAAAACAACAGGCATATGTATATACATTATTATACACTCTTATATATATATATAATCAACTTGCATAGTGCCAAATAGGAGTTTTCAAAATAAACTTTAAATAAAACAAAAAAAAGAGAGAATAACCTTTAAATAAATTTAAAAAAAAAAGATAATCTGAAGAGGGTGGATGAAAACCACCCCCTCCCACTGCGGTTGCCATGTTTACGTGTGGTGTGGGAGGGACGGGCCCCTTCCGCCACCACTCTGGTGGACACGGCCATGTCGACCGCGACACAACGACGGTGAATGCCATCATCTGTGTGTGGCCCATGGGCAGTGCCACCATAGTGGTGGTGGGGGGACCATGCCCGCTCCCCACTCTCCACATTTACTCTTCTTCCTGCGTCCGTGACGCCCTAGAAAACCTTGCTCATAGACCACAGAAGACCTCCACCACGTGAGCCTTCATTGCATATATATATATGTGTGTGTGTGTGTGTGTGTGTGTGTGTGTGTGTGGGTGTGTGCAAATATATATGAAAATTCACTCTCATGTATAAACATATATATTTGTGTATATATTGTATTAGTTGTCCTTCCATGGTTGCCTCCTTTCTGTTAACAGACCTGCTCATCTTAGGAAGATTATTAGTTAGGGTTTAGAAATGGGGCTTGGGAGAGAAAGAGGAAAGGGTAATAGCTCCAGCCTTAGGGAAACTTTATTAGAACCCTAACCCTACTTCTAAATTAGGGTTAGGGATACTCCTTTTTAATAGATTTAATAAGATTATTAAATCTTTGTTTTTAATTTCTTTATTAGTGCACTTCTTTTAATGGGGATGTAAAATGAAATTTAAATTTCTGTGAGGGATAGATATCTTATGGTCTTTATGTATTTTGAATAGTTTCCTACATTTCCACCCATTAAAATAGAGAGATAATCAAATGAATAGTATTATTAATAGTAATATAGCTCGTTGATGTTAATTAAATTAATAAGGCATATTTAGAGCCCTTTTAATCGAATTTGTTAGTAAAGTTATTTGTAAATTTATCTTAGATTTTTTTTAAATCAATGAAGCAAAATTTATCATGGATCTTTTAAATAGAGGACACATCATTAGGTGTATAATGGGTTATATAATTATCATATTTTTTCTATGTTTAAAATGTCACATTTGATGGTTAATTTAAGATAAAAATTTTATTTAACTTGCATGGTTAGCATTAACTCTAACATGTGAGAATTGTTAATAATTCTTGATCTAAAATTTAATGGAGAATAGGCTATGTAATTAAAATTAATAAAAATAATTTAATCAAGGTGGAAATTTAAATTAATTTGTATTTGTAATTAAGCGTGTTGGAATGACTGGGGTTATTAATTCTAACGATCTAAGTTTTCAACTTAAAATTGTTTATGAAGGGTCATAGACCTTTCATTAGATTTTTTTATTTTTTTGGAAACTGGGTTAGTTAACCTAATTTAGACTTTAAAGATGACCTAAATAATGTTATTTTTACGTGCCCCTTACAAATGGCTAGTGTAAGGGTCAGCGAAGAAATAATGTTCAATACCAGCCAGAGTTATTTTATTTGCTAAATTTATGACCTAGGCATAGTTAAATAATTATAGGATAATAATCATAGTTTTAAAATTGAATTATAGTGTAGAGGAAGTTGAAAACCAAGTTTAATTATAACTCTAGAAAACTTATGAGAAAATTGCATTAGATTAAACTAGACCTTGCAGACTCATGGGTTGAGGGACATTGACTCACGTCATGATTTCCCCTCAACCCTAATGTCAACATTGGACCGACTATCCCTCTTGGCCTTAACACTCTGTCTAAACTTGTTTACTCATAGGATCAATTAGTAAGCATGGGATATGTGACCCTTCATCCCCTTTGAGTACAATCTCTTCAACCATTAGTAATCTTTTCAAAAAAAAAAATGTTGTGTTTTTGCATACAATTTTTTTGGGCATGACATTTTGGTATCAGAGCCAAGTTTCAACCTTGGAACCTTAGACCCATTGTGTTTAACTTTTTTTTTTTAACTTTTAATCTTTTTGTAAAACTTGTAGGATGCCTCTCATTACTCAGCAGGCTCACCGACATGGGAGAAGTTGTGGTCAGACCCGTTTGACACCAGCTCATGATAAGAGAGATGTAGAGGGCGCTAGGGAGGACGTAGGAGTGGAGCAGGAACCTCCACCTATTCTACTAGTGAATCTAAATCAGGAGGTGCAGAGTGATCTCCAAAATCTGGTTGGAATTCTTATGGATAGGTTTCCACAGGGAGATCAGATAGTAGGGCCAGGGGAGAAACCCATGGGCAGAGTAGGATCCCTCCTTGATGTATCGAGGAACAGGCAGAGCAGGAGGGGGAATCTGTCCACATGGCAGGTCCAACCTGAGGATTTGTACCTCAGGTAGCTAGAGGAGCACCCCAGGATGTGGGGGACCAGATTAAGGACTTTCTCTACCTCTGACCACCACCCTTTTCCAGAGCCAAAAATGGTATTGAGGCTTAGGTGTTGTTACTGAGTTTAGAGAGATTCTTTGGGTTATGTGCATGTGAAAGCAATATGTGAGCTTGATTGGCCATCCTCTTTTTGAGAGGAGAGGCCTCGATTTGGTGGTGGCAGGAAGTGTTCAAAAGTAACCTGGTTATCAACGTCCTCTTCTAGGAATCTTTTTTAGAGTGATTCAGGGACTGTTACCTCTCAGAGCATTACTGGAAGCATTGTAAAGATGATTTCATGATTTACAGCAGAGGGGCTTATATGTTTCTTAGTATGAGAGCATATTTCTTGAGCTTCTACCTCACATAGAGTACATGAAGGATGATAAGCTTCGTGTCAACCACTTTGTTAATGGGTTGAATGCTTCTATTTCTAGACCAGTGTGCATGGCAGCACTAGTGGATCTACGAGAGGCCATAAAGAAGGCTTTGATTTCAGAGGAGGTATAGGGCAGAGGGAATAATACACAAGATTAGTCATAGAACAAAAATTCCATACCTCAGAGTATAGGATATTAGAGACCCCCTTGGAAGGGAAATCAGAGGCACTCATCAGGGACCTTTAGAACCCCACAACCTCAGCCACAGTAGACTCAGTAGAGTCAGAGGACTAGACTGGAATAGGGATAGTAGGGATTCAAGCCTAAAAAGTGACAGGCATAGGGACCTAGATGAGATCAAAGGTCACAGGCACCCTATGCACCACTAGCGAGAACTCAACAGACCTCTTGCAGTGGATTCAACAATTCTAGTAAGACAAAATGATCGCAGTGCACCAAATCATAGGGCATACAAATGCAGTCCCAAGGACCTTGTTTCACATGTGGAGCCATAGAGAATTTTTCTAAGGAGTGTCCCCAGGGAGGTGGTTTGCGTCTCACAACATCAGAGGCCATGATTGGGGACTTGGGAAAGTCCCATAGAGTTTTTGTAGCGGTTGATAACTGCCAGGACGAGCATCAAGCCACAGTGATCGAGGTAGTAGGTATGATTTGAGGTTGTATGATCACTATCCTTTTTGATTTAGGAGCTACTAATTCTTTCATTTCTCCATTTATAGTTGAGCGTTGCGGGCTAGTCACATCTAGACAGGAGGTGAAATGGGAAGTGGAGTTAGCATCAGGTGCTAGAGTAGCAGTTGATTCCTTAGTTTGAGATTGTTAGTTACAGATATGAGATATGACCTCTATGATAGATCTACGGATCACCCCTCTTGGTTCTTATGATGTATTTCTTGGCATGGATTGGATTTGCACCCACAGCACCAAGATGGATTGCAGACAGAAGAGGGTCAAATGTATAGATATTTTAGGTTCACCCATGGTCATTTTAGGGGTCTAGAAACCCATATCTCTCAGTGTGATCTCTACCATGTAGCTTAAGATCTTCATGTGCAAGGGATGTCAGCTATTTTCTATTACCATTAGTGATAGAGAGGAGGAGGAGGAGAAGGGAACCACCCTTGATGAATATCCTATATTACGTGAGTATGCAGATGTTTTTCCCTCAGAGCTACCTGGCATGCCCTAACCTAAGGGATTTGGCTTTCATATAGACCTTGTGCTAGGAGTTGTGCTAGTATCTAGAGCCCCTTATAGGATGACTACTCACGAGCTCAATGAGCTCAAGATTCAATTGGAGGAGCTCTTGGAGAAAGAGCACATTCACCCTAGTGTTTCACCATGGGGAGCACCCATCATCTTCATCAAGAAGAAGGATGGATCACTTAGATTGTGTATGGATTACCGTCAGATTAATAAAGTAACCATCAAGAATCGATATCCACTTCCTAAGATCAATGATTTATTTGATCAGCTTCAAGGTGCCCGAGTATTCTCTAAAATAGATCTGAAATCTGGATACCATCAGTTGCAGATGGTGAAGAGTGATATCCACAAGACAAAATTCTTCACAAGATATGGCCACTATGAGTTTAATGTGGTTCCTTTTGGCCTCACAAATTCTCCAATAGTTTTTATGAGTCTTATGAATGGAGTGTTTTGTGCCTTCATGGAAAAAATTTTAATTGAGTTGCTAGATGACATATTGATATACTCTCATAATGAGGAGGAGCATAAGGAGCACTTGAGATAGGTTTTGCAGTGCTTGAGAGATAATCAGTTATATGGCTATCTGTCGAAGTGTGCTTTCTTTAGGACAGAGGTCCACTACCTTGGCCATGTTATATCAGGAGATGGGATCTCAATCAACCCATCAAATATTAGAGGCATCATGGATTGGCTGGCACCTACTACTGTATCAGAGGTCAGGAGCTTCATGGGGTTAGCAGGCTACTCTAGATGATTTGTTGAGGGATTCTTCAGAGTGGCACACCCTATCACATCCCTTCAGAGAAAGGGAAAGAAATTTGAATGGATGGAGAAGTACGAGTGAGCCTTTCAGGATCTTAAGAGAGCCCTTACTAGCGTATCTATCCTAGCTATGCCCGATCCTTCAATAGAATTTATGGTATGCATAGACACATCCCTTAATGGACTTGGAGCAGTCTGTATGTAGGTTGGACGAGCCATTTCCTATGAGTCTAGGAAACTCAAGAGTCATGAGCTTAATTATCCTACACATGACCTTGAGTTTGCAGCTGTGGTTCATGCATTAGTGAGGTGGCGGCATTTTCTTTTGGGGCACTGTTTTGAGCTCCATTCAGATCACTAGAGCCTCTAGTACATTTTCACCTAGCCTAATCTTAATACCCAATAGAGGAGGTGGATGGATTTCCTTTGTGAGTATGATTTTGATGTCCACTACATCAAAGGGAAGGATAATGTTGTAGAAGATGACTTGAGTAGGAGGCGACATACACTCTCCTCCATGTCTTATGGGACAAATTTTAGGGATCTCATACTTCAACACTTGTTTGAGGAGAAGTTCTATTCAGAGTATGTTTAGTTGGATTGTAATCAAAGGCCCCTTAAGGGAAAATTTGATGATTATTCCTTAGAATCTGATGGACTTCTTCATCATAGGGACCGCATATACGTCCGTGCACCCGATGGGTTGTGTGACTTCATTATACTTGAGGCTCATAGAGCACCATATGCAACACACCTCAGGGTCAAGAAGTTGCATGTAGATCTGAGGTAGCTCTATCACTAGCCTGGTATGAGGTTTCACATTGCTAGTATTGTGGCCAGATGTTTAGAGTGTCAGAGAGTTAAGGCAAACCACATCCATCCATGTGGACTTTTTTAGCCGCATGATATACCGGTGTGGAAGTGGGAGACCATTTACATGAAATTTATTATTGGTTTACCTATGTCTTCTCATCATCATGATGCCATCATGGTGACAGTGGATAGGTTAACCAAAGTTTCCCACTTCTCACCCGTACGCACCACTTTCACAGCACCTACAGTAGCATAGATTTCTTGCGAGACATTGTCAGGCTCCATGGCATTCCTCGTAAGATCATATTGGATAGTGATTATCTCTTCACCTCATCATTTTGGAGGGAGTTACATACAATATTATGCACCAAGATCAATTTTAGTACAGCCTATCACCCTGAGATAGATGGGTAGACTGAGAGAGTTAATCAAGTATTGGATTATATGTTGCGAATGTATGTATGGACCACCAGTCCAGATGGGAGGAGTACTTGCACTTAGCAGAGTTTACCTATAATAATGGGCACCACACATCCTTGGGTATTCCTCCTTATTAGGCCTTGTATGGAAGGCTATGTCAAACACCTTTGAGTTGGGATAGAATAGAGGACAGGGTTTCAGCTGGGCTAGAATTGGTCAGGGACATGGAGCAGCAGGTTGTTTTGATTAGCAAGTGTCTCAGAGAGGCTTAGGATGGACAAAAGAAATATGCAAACACAAAGAGGGTTGATAGAGTCTATATGGCTAGAGATAGGGCATTTATGAGAGTGTGTTCACATAAGAGTCTGATCTGTTTCAAAATGGGATCTAAGCTCACACCTCATTTTGTAGGACCTTTCAAGATTTTGGACAGGATAGGACTAGATGCCTATCATCTAGCTCTAACACCTAGCCTGTCACGCATCCATGATGTTTTTCATGTATCTATTTTGTGGAAGTATATTTATGATGAGTCTCACATTATTGATTCAGATGCCTTGTAGGAGGATTCAGATGGGCAGTTGGCTCTGGAGCCCATTCACATACTATCTTAACGAATGTTGGCCCCTTGAGGCCGAGAGCTCAACCAGGTTATGGTCCACTGGGATTGTTGCGATGAGGTCACAGCCTCATGGGAGGATGCAACATGCATGAGACACAAGTACCCCCACCTTTTTGATGAACTCCAAGAGGAAGTTCATGCCTAGAGGGGGAGGATGTGAGGTCATACCCCAATCATCCATTCAAATTTGATACTTTCATGTTATATTTATCTAGATGATACATTTATTTTGATACATTGATGTAATGGACTTCATACTATAGTTATCTTATGTTGACTCTATTTTAATGATGTTAGATGTATGGTTTTATACATATGATTCTCATATTTGATGGTATGTTTGAACAATTCCATTTTATGTTTTTAATTGCAATTTGATCATGTGGCATGTAATAGTGGATTCAAGTTTCAATTCTGCATATGATCCATACTAAACAAGTTAATATGTTAAATAAGTAATTTCCAAGGAATTTTGTGTTTATCGTTTATATTATAAGGATGACCTAGTTTTGGAAAACCAATATGTATTTATGGCTGGATTAATATATTATAATGAATAATATCGTTAATGTGTGAAGTCTTCCTTGGATGACTGATGCTCTGTTCAAGTGTGTAGGTGAATAAACCATGGTAACAAAACTGGGGAAACAAGATTGGGCTATTGTGAATATCCTTGTGAAGCCAAGGTTAACCCTAGAAAAGGGAAATAACCTAATTGTAAATGTTATATATGTTGTAAATGTGATTGCAGGGTTGTAAATTTATTTCCTTATATTTTTTCTAATTTCTTTTAAACATGCCATTGTGTAAATGTGAGGTGCATTTGTAGTGTCAATTGGCACATGTTTTGTGAGATGGCATGCTCATGTGGATAGTAAGGTTTATTTTCATCCTAGGTTATTATGTAGTGTTACCATGTGGGGTAAGCTTGTCTTGGAGACCCAAAAAAAATATTTAGTACTATCCTTGTAAATTCGAAGGTAAATTCTAAGTGAGTTTTTGAGGGGTTATTATGAGTCCTTTGGGGTAGTTAGAGTTAAAAATGTCTATTCTTTTAGTATTAATATGGGTTAGGGGTTGTTTTGTATTGTTTTGAGTGTCAAAATCTCATTTATGGGCCTTCTTGAATACCTTACTTGATAAGTGGCGAAAATGGGGAAATGGGAAGACCATCACCTTCTTCAAGATAGTGGAGTCTCTTCCATGCATTTATTTGGCCAAGTGATAGGGAAGAGGACTCATGTCCTCTCTCTTCTTGTTGAGAAAGAGGTAGAGTTGGGAAGAGAACCTTATAGGGAGAAGGGAGAGGAGAGTTGGGGTTGATTCCCACTCTCCATTTTTGGAGACTTATAGATTTTGCTTGAGAGATTTGGTTAGTGGAAAGCCAAGGGAGGGAGAACTAGGAAGGGGAGTCTCTTCTCAACCACCATCCATTAGCAAGGATTAAGGTTGGTACTCCTAAATTTCCATGTGTGGAATTTGGTATTTCATTTTTTTTTCCATAGCTTCATGTCTTCTTTTATTACATATTTTCATGTTGATTAAATGTTGTTGTGATAGTTTGTTAGTAAAAGAAATTTATTTTTGTACTTCTATTTTGTTGTTTTGTTAGGTGTTTGTTTATGGGGGTGAATGCCATTTATCTCTCTTGCGAGGGAGGACAAACTCATTTTTGGGTGAAGGGTTTAGTTGGGAAACCATGGTAGTTTAGAGTCTCTTCTTGGGAAGAAGAGGGATGTAGCATGGATGTGTAAGAAGTATGGAAAGAATGAAAACATAAACAAGAAGTAATCCAAGAAAATGAAATGTTAGAAGATTTTACAATAAACCAAAGGAGAGAAAGATTTCAAGATCAACCACAAAGCATATGAGAAACTTCAAGAATCTAACAAAGAGCCAAGAGATTTTGGTAAGGGGAAAAGCAAAGAAAAACCCCTTTGTGAATAAGAATATGGAAAAAATCCTAAAGGATGAGAGCAATAAGCTCAATACAATAATGAGAGAAATGAGAGAT
>MU227227.1:1011952-1036942 GCA_018584345.1 Thuja plicata
ATGTTGTTGTTTAGACTGAGAACATTTATGGAGTTTCGTCACCAATATTGCTATCAATTTATCATCAATTTCTTCTGAGTATATTTTATTCTCTTATAGGTTAGGCTCTCATACCATGTTGTGAAATTAAGATTCTCCTATAGAGAATATATATGAGTGTTGTACTAAAAATAGATTACCACTATGATTGATCTTTTCACCAGCCATCGATATACATTTATATCCTTTGAATAGTCATGTCTATGAAGAGCCATGACCATACATGGCTTATGCTATGTAGGTTTATGACCCTTCATAACTGATTGTTAATATTAACTACATTGTAACATATACAATTATCAACTTATATATATATATATATTTATATATTTATATATGTATATATATATATATGTATATTTCCATATCCGATCGTAGCTATATCTTAACAAAACCTACTTCCAAATAACCTATACAATACAATTATTCTTAAACTTTGGTAGAAACAACAGAGAACTCAAAAAGGAAAGCACAAAAGAAAAGCCAAAATTTTTTCCCGAATAACTAATATATCAAAACAAGAAGGTAACTTAAGATGATGGAAATTTCTCCAACCTCCAAATGTGAGTTTACTATAGTTTAATCATTTGATATTTTAAATGAGTCTTTGAAGGCCTTATGAAGTGCTCAAATATAACCCAAAAATTGCAAGGATAATTGTTTGAAAATCTATTCCAACATTCAAATATTCTACCAAGTGAAAAATGTATGACTTTGAAAACCCAAGTCATGTTTGATATGTATGTGTTATGCCCTACATGCCCATCCCTACATTTTGGGTGCAAAATGTTGGGTCCCCCTTTTTTTTCTGGTTTGCTTTTTGGCTCTTGCCTTGCTTTCTTTGCCTTTGTTTCTTTTGTCTCCTTCTCTGGGTTTTCTTTCCCACGGTGTTGGTTTTGTTTTGTGTTTTTGTCCCTCATGTCTCCAGGACCCAGTCCCAGAGTTGGTCATTTCCTTTCTAGAAGCTGGACCCTAGACTCCGGGATTCTCTGCCATGATGTCTTCTTTTTGTAAGAGGGTATGGTTGCACAGAATCCTCGGGCCCAAAGTCCAGAAGTTTGCCTATTCCAGAGTTTGCAGAGAGAAGGGTAACTTTATTTTACCTTGGGTATAAATAGGATTTACCTATCATTTTCATAGTTACCATGATTAAAACACTTAGGCGATTTCAAAGAAATTCATAGGCAATTTGAGCGAGAATTAAGTGTGAGTTTCTTTGAGCTTAGTGAGTAACAATGAAGTGATCTTCAGTAGCTGTGTGTGACGTTGGAAGGCAAAAGCTATTGCAGAGTGATCTGGTGCTCCTCCCCTTTGTCATTCTTCAGATTCAAGGTTTTCAAAATAACATACCTTCACTATGTCTGAGGCTTCCACATCTTCACCAACCGGGAGTCCGGAGCTTTCCTCCACGGCGGTCACTAGGGCAGCCGTCAGATCTAAAATCTAGAGGTCCTTAAAAAAACTGCCCCTCAGCATGAAATATCTGAAGGAAAATGCTATTGTGGGATCAAATATTGAATCCCATGTCTAATTGATCACAGACACTAGCATTGGTATGTGGGAAAAGATGCAGGCCCTGGTTAAGATAATGTTTATTCAACGACAGTCCGGAGATCCGTTGGTGATCAGCGTCGAGTATTCCAGGATCTAGAAGGCCGCTTGTTTCCCATGCTTAGTGTAGTCCCCAAATCTTATTCTCACCCTTGCGGCACATTAAAACTCCTCTATCTGGGCTGTCATGCTCGCCACCCTAGTCCCAACCGGATATCCCACCCTCATGGTGTCCCTCGACACCGCAACTTTTTGGGTAGGTATGGGGATTCCCCAATTTGATGATCCATCCATCGTTACCAGATCTGATTCTTTGGGGCAATTTCAACAGCTTGAGGTCATGGCCCGGCAATATATGAACAACCATTGGCTTAAGACCCCAAAGATAGACCCCAAAAGAATGAAATTAGAGATCCCCTGATCTGAGTTTAAAGAAAGTATCCAAATGGGGATTATATCACTATGTTGAATCTTCGGGGAACCTCATGCCTGAGAGTTCTCAGGGTGGATGTGCTACTTTTTCCTTGGCATCACCACCGGTGAGCAATACTTTGACTGGGCCACCATCATTTCTAATCATGTAGACTCTCAGTTCCTTTACGTGGCCCAGACCCACAAATTATATATGACATCTTATGTTCTTTGGGCCTTAGCACAAAAATGCCCCATCGCCAATGAGTTTCTCACATCAGGTGTACTTGGGATCAGCCTAGGTCAAAAGGCTCCCTGGGATTATTTCGCACAAATTCAATGGGAGGCTAGTTTCCCCAGCTTCTGTCGGGTGAACGACGCCTTTGTCTACTATAATTTGCTCATGCCTACCTAGGATGCTGGGTACCACCTCTCCAAGGAGGCAATAGATATAGTTAGAAGTTGTGGCCATTACTATATCCAATTCCAGCAACATACCTACATTTGGATAACCGGCTTCTCCGGGAAACCTTACTTGTTGCCCAAACATTGTGGGAACAAAATAATCCTCCTAGAATATTATAGACAAATGTTGGAGTTGCACGCCTTATACACTATAAAGAAGGTGGTGAATTTTCTATTCCCAATCACTTATGGTAATTACTCATGTAGTGTGGCCACAGCCAAGGAGGTAGACAGCGAACTCAAGAGCCTGAACTTGGCAGAATTTTATCTAGTGCGGAAGAACTTTGATCCGCATGGAAAAATTGCATTGGCACTTCTCTGGGCATTAGAGCCCCATCGATATCACATGGAGGACTTTTGGGAAGATTTTCAAGATGATGTTGAAGTCCGAAGCTGGCATTACATCTGGATGACCATGGGGATGATGAAAAGGTTGAAGCTTCAGAAATTTCTAGATGACTTCTCGGACACCGGGCCCACAATAGATCCCCAATACAAGGCAAGGGGAGTTGATAAGATGGCCCTCCCCTCGGTAGATTGGAATTCCCAGGAGGGGCCTACCATTGAAGATATCACTCACAATGTGGTCGAGCATAGCCATGAATACTTTCAGAGGGTATGCCCCAAGAGCATCCACAGAGTTGGCCCGACGGTACAGAAGCTGACTTTTGGGGCCGGAACCTCTTCACAATGAGAGGATAAAGGAAAGATAATAATGGGAACTCCAACCCTACATGAGGCCCCCATTAAAGAGAAACTAAAGTAGATGCTAGCGGCCTCCCAGCAAATGAGGGATAAATTAATCACATGGTTGGCCACTCCAGTGCTCATGATCAGACCCGTCCGTCCTCCCTCTTCCCCTTCACTAGCAGCATTGATGGTCAGAGCAACAAGAATGGGGGCAGAAGAGAAGCATGCATACCTAAGGGATGTGGGGCCTCCTTTGGTTACCAGGCAAAAGAAAAGACTTAATCCAAAGCCAAGGATAGAATTTGAGCTTGGGATGCCACACATCACAGAAATAAAAATCGTTTCTTCCAACTCCCCAGAACCAGAGAAAGAACCAGAACACATCCACATCCCAGAAAATCCTCCCCCTCATGAAGAATTTGATGATGTATTTAGAACTAATGAGGTTGGTAATTTGTAGGGATACCTCGCATAGTCGAAGGAAGAAATTGTTGTGCAGGAGGAAGCTCCAGAGCAGGAACCTGCGCAGGAAGGAAGCACAAATGGAAGTGGAAAAGGGATCAGAATAGGTGAATACCTCCAGAGTCCCAGAAATACAGGTTATGGGAGCTTCAGGCCAACAAATGCAAAATGAACAAAAGGCATCAGTTGGGGAAACTAGACCCACAGGGACAACCGTCACCCCAACCGTCGTGTTCCAGATGCCACTCCCAAAGGAAACATTTGGGGAGGTAATCACTACGGCCCAAACATTAAATCTTGGCTCATTGCCTCCCCCACTACCAGAAGATATACCAATAGAAGAGAACATCCCAGCCATAGAGGTTGAGGAAGAGTAGTGACAAGATGAAGAAGAGAACCCCAGGGAAACCAATGAAGATCCAAATATTGCCAAGGATATAGACAGCGGGGCAAAAGACATAGGTATCACCAGAGAAAAGGTCACCGGCGAGTCAGAAGATACAAGGAAGAAGCTAGAAGAGGCTCATATTGTTGAAGGGCACAACAAGAACCTGGGGAAAAGTCACGTGAGAAAACTTTGGCTGCAAAGCCACCCCTACCGCAATAGTGGTTAGTGGAATCTCAAAAGAGAAAGGCCCCAACAACACCCAAAGCTCATCTTTCTTTGGTAGAGATGATGGCTCAAGCACAAAACCCACCAAAGACTAAGAAAGACTAGATATTCCACACTCTTTGGAGAGAGCTGGGTGGAGAAATAATTGCAGCAATCATGAAACCTTCCCTAGATGTGGATGAGGCAATAGCTAAAGCTGGAGATTACAATGTCACAAAGGTGTCACTAGGGAAGAGAGGAAAATAGGGTGAATTGGACATGTTGAAAGAAGAAGCCAAGGCAGTGGAGGCTCGCTATGACAAAGAGGCCCAAAAGTTCAAGGCAGAGAAGGAAAAAAATGCAAACCTCATGGGACTGCTGACTGAGCTAGCCCGACCCATTAGCATTATTCCCCTAGGGGCCTCTATGTCAGATGCACCGCTTCCCCAAAGTGATATAGACTCATTACGGGTGATGAAGAGAAAGGACCAAGCGGTTGATGAATGGGTTACCTTACAGTTGGGAAATGTCTGACATTTCCTAGTGTCCACACTCCCAAATCTATATGCGGCCCACCACATCCTACACCAGGCCAAAACTACTATCAACATACGGGAGGGAGATGTTAAAAATTATGAGGCATGGAAGGTTGAGTTAGAAGAACTCATCAGCCTCGGATAGGAGATTGTCTTCGAGTCCAAAATTTTAGGAGAAGAATCATTTGATTTTTTAAGGACCCAGCACTATAGACTTGACCTCACATTGGCGGTAATCAAGCAACTGGTGGGGATCCTGTGTGATAAGGTCAATGCAGTCCAATATTCTTTCAATTTATACAAGTCTTTTGTTTTGAAGGTCTCCGGAGCTAATACGTTTAGCACGAACACATGCACACCGGAGGAATACATTTTGGGGAAGTTTGATGAATTAATTGAATCAAGGTATCAATCCCCGGAGGGGATATATGGAGAAAAAATGACGCGAATAACTCACATGGTGCTCAAAGGTCACGATGTGGCAAAAATGGCTGAACAATTTAAGGAAAATATTTCAAACCTGGGAGAGCAGATTGAGGTGGCCAAGTACCGGAGGGATGGCCTTAGAGACATCGATGAAGATGGGATTTCCCATCTCCTCCAGACCTTCAATGACAACAAACAACAATAGATATTCTCTGCGAGTTGGAGAAAACTGTCAGGGAAAATGTTTTGTATTCTTTATTCCTTCGGAACACAAGTTCTTGAATCTCAGGATTCTAGATCCTATGTTTTGTATTATTTAAGTGACCTGTGTGCCAGTCCCCAAAGCCGAATGGTCACTTTCAAGGCAGTTAATAAACATTTTCAGAAGGTGGGTAACTGCAACAAGACACGTTAGCTTGACGGGGGGTTTTCTGCCAGATGGTCTTCCCAAGGCACCATTTTAGAGATACACCTGGTGCATCAGAGACAGGGTTCCACTTTTCCATTTATGAGGCATGTAGCGTCAGTCCCTGGGGGATCGGATTTCTTCCTTCTCCTTTCCAGCTCTCTTCTCAAGACTGATTCTTCCACTCCATCTTTCTTGTCTTTTTCTTCTGAAATGTCAAAACTCTGTCTCGAGGTCTTTTGTAACATGGTGTAGGTAGTACCGGCCACCGGATAATGTATTTTATTATAAAGTGTAAAATAAGTTAGGGTTAGGGTTAGATAGAAAGATGTGTATAAATAATAAGTTTGACCTCATTCCAAGGGTCAGCAAAATTGATGATTTTGCAGTCCATAGTTAATAGCAATTTGGTTTTCTTAGTTCTTAGTTGTAGAGCTCAATGCTCCATAGCCTCTAAGCTTTCAGTAGTTGGATGCTCCCCTAGAGCCACCATTGTACCACACACCAGTGCTTGCTAGAAGAGATTTTAATGAAGAAGAAGGAATTCTCTCAATGATGTTGTTGGCATTCTGTCTTCTGGGTTAATGGTATTTTATGCTTTGTGTTCTTCATGTCCTTTGCTCTGATACTTAAAGTAGATTATTGACCTCCTTTCCTTTGCTACTGATAAAATATGAACTGACGGTTGTATATTTCTTTGGTATTTAGTGTAGTGTGTTAGAGCATTGTTGATGTCTTGAACATTTAGTATAACTATAGATAGATGAAATATTTCTAACTCTTCAGTATCTTTTTCAGTTTATTTTTTAAGTGTAAGCATGCTTGGAGAAAACCCCATGTACCTAAATCCCCAGAGTTGATGAGTTGAAGATAACCAGCTATCCCCCTCAAAAATAGTCACATCTCCCAACCGAGCCCCACACTATCAAGACTCGACTCTCATGTTCTTGGAGGCCTAGGGAATCTCATTTCCCCAGACAACCTTTACAGGAGAAGTTGGCCGGTACCCCGGTACCCAGTGAAAACTTATGTCTGTTGGCAGAACCGGTCACAAAAGCCCCATCAATAGAAACTGGCACTAGAAGGAGGGCATGAACTCATCCCCCTCTCAGGATTCTAATTTTACACCTCCCGAGGGTTCCCCAAGCCATAGTTTTAGGAGTTAAGCCTTCAGTAGGATTGTGTCTTTCTCCCCAGCAAGATGTACTCTTTCTTGCTTGTGAATATTTCTTTCCCGGTGCCTCATTTGGGGGTACCTTACTTTGTAAATAGTCTAGTTGGCCATCCTCTAGGATCACCCGTTTTATTTTGCTTTGTCTTTGGTTTTCTTGTCTTCCTTTTTTCAAGTTCTAGCATTTTTCTCCCCCTCTTGTGAGGACTAGTATGCTTCACATAACATCTAGTCTCCGAGATGCCACCTTTGGCATGACGGTGAACTCAAGAATATATTGTTAGCATGGTGGAATTGGTCCGGTCTTCAGAGTTATTTTGCAAGTTTGGTAGAAAATTATGATTAATCTTCATCGTATTTATCCCCGAAAGTCTAGTATTCAGTGAAATAAAGAATTAAGGAACAAGTAATCAGACACATCGAGGGTAGATAGGTTGCACTAGTTGGTTGACCCAAGTCTGAACCTTTAAAGATTCTTTTGGGATCTAGAGTTTTCCTTCCCCATTTAGCATATTAAGGTGGGTGGAAGGGTGAAAGTATTACCGCCATCAAAATTAGCTAAGATTAAGCTTGATGGTGAAAGAAGTACCGCCCTCCCACCTAGAAATGAACAAAATAATAAGAAAAAAAGAAATGGGACTAAACTCTGGTCTCCAAGAGAAATGAGCAAATTTGATGAATTTGGGGTTTGATATGCTTAGTGCCTCCTCTCTGCTTCTCCCAGAGGTCATCGGCTTGGTTTCCTTCCAAAGCACACACTTCACCACTGATTAAAGGATCATGGACGAAATCGCGTATGGCCAGATTTTCTCAGACATGTTACTCTTTGCAAGTAAGATGCTTCAAGTAATGATTTGTTCCAGTTTTACTAACTAGAGATTCTATAGTTCTCGAATCCACTAAGGCATTCATCCTAGATAGTTGCCATTTGTTATGCCCTGCATGCCCATCCCTACATTCTGGGTGCAAAATGTTGGGTCCCCCCCTTTTTTTTGGTTTGCTTTTTGGCTCTTTCCTTGCTTTCTTTGCCTTTATTTCTTTTGTCTCCTTCTCTGGGTTTTCTTTCCTGCAGTGTTGGTTTTGTTTTATGTTTTTGTCCCTCGTGTCTCCAAGACCTGGTCCCGGAGTTGGTCATTTCCTTTCCAGAAGCTGGAACCCAAACTTCAGGATTCTCTGCCATGATGTCTTCTATTTGTAAGAGGGTATGGTCGCACAGAATCCCTGGGACCGGAGTCCAGAAGTTTTCCTATTTTGGAGTTTACAAAGAGAAGGGTAACTTGCTTTTACCTCGGGTATAAATAGGATTTACCTGTCATTTTCATAGTTATCACCATTAAAACACTTAGGTGATTTCAGAGAGATTCATAGGCGATTTGAATGAGAATTAAGTGTGAGTTCCTCTAAGCTTAGTGAGTAACAACGAAGTGATCTTCAGTAGCTGTGCATGATGTTGGAAGGAAAAATTTATTACAGATAAATCTAATGCTCCTCCCCTTTTCCATTCTTCAGATTCCAGGTTTTCAAAATAATGTACCTTCACTATGTCTAAGGCTTTCGCATCTTCACCACTCGAGAGTCTGGAGCTTCCCTCCACGGCGGTCACCAGCGCAGCTGTCAGATCTAAAATCAAGAGGGCCTTAGAAAAACTACCCCTCAGCATGAAATATCTAAAGGACAATGCTATCATGGGATCAAAGATTGAATCACAAGTCCAATTGATCACCGACACCAGTGTCGGTATGTGGGCAGAGATGCAAGCCCTAGTTTAGGTAATGTTTATTCAATGACAGTCTAGAGATCTGTTGGCGATCAGCATCAGGGATTCTAGGATCCTGAAGACTGCTTATTTTCCATGCTTAGTGCAGGTCTTAGAGCTTATTCTCACCTTGCAGCACATTACAACTCCTTCGTCTGGGCTGTCATGCTCACCGCCCTTGTCCTGACCGGATATCTCACCCCCATGGTGTCCCTCGATGCCGCAACTTTTCAAGTAGGTTTGGGGATTCTCCAATTTGATGATCCATTTTTCATTACCTGATCTGATACTTTGGGATAATTTTAGTAGCTGGAGGTCATGGAAAGGCAATATATTAACAACCATTGGCTCAAGACCCCAAAGAAAGACCCCAAAAGAATGAAATTAGTGATCCCCCGATCTGATTTTAAAGAAATTATCCAAATGGGGATTATAGTACTATGTCAGATATTCAGGAAACCCCATGCCCAAGATTTCTTAGGTTGCATGTACTACATTTTTCTTGGCATCACCACTGGTGAGCAATACTTTGACTGGGCTGCCATCATTTCTAATCACGTAGACTCTCAGTTCCTTCAGGTTGCCCAGACCCGCAAATTCTATATGACGTCTTATGTTCTCTGGGCCTTAGCACAACAACAACCCATCACCAATGGGCTTCTCACATCAGGTGTACTTGGGATCAGCCTAGGTCAAAAGGCTCCCTCAGATTATTTTCCACAAATTCAATGGGAGGCTAGTTTCCCCAGCTTCTGTCAGGTGAACAATGCCTTCATCTACTACAATCTGCTCACGCCTACCTGGGATGCCAGGTACCGCATCTCCAAGGAGGCAATGGATCTAGTTAGAAGTTATGGCCATTACTACATCCAATTCTAGCAACATACAAACATCCAGATAACCGGCTTCTCCGGGAAACCTTACTTGTTGCCCAAACATTATGGGAACAAAATAATCCTCCTAGAATATTGCAGACAAATGCTGGAGTTGCACTTATACACTATAAAGAAGGCGGTGAATGTTCCATTCCCAATCACTTATGATAATTACTCATGCAGTCTGGCCGTAGCCAAGGAGGCAGACAGCGAACTCAAGAGCCTAAAAATGGCAGAATATTATCTAGCATAGAAGAACTTTGATCTTCTTGACAAAATTGCATTGGCACTTCCCCGGGCATCAGAGCCCCACCGATATCACATGGGAGACTTCTGGGAAGATTTTTGGGATGATGTTGAAGTCTGGAGCCAGCATTACGTCTGGATGACCATGGGGATGATCGAAAGGTTGAAGCTCTAAAATTTTTTGGATTACTTCTCGGACACCAGGCCCACAATAGATCCCCAGTACAAGGCAAGGGGAGCTGATAAGATGGCCCTCCCCTTGATAGATTGGAATACCCAGGAGGGGCCTACCATTGAAGACATCACTCGCAACGTGGTTGAGCATAGCCATGAATACTTTAAGAGGGTATTCCCCTGGAGCACCCGTAGAGTTGTCTCGACGGTACAGAAGCTGACTTACAGGGCTAGAACCTCTTCATAAACAAAGGATAAAGGAAAGAGAATAGTAGGAACTCCAACCCTGCATGAGGGCCCCATAAAAGAGAACCTGAAGCAGACGTTGATGGCCTCCCAGAAGATGAGGGATAAATTGATCACACGGTTGGCCACTCTGGTGCTCATAACCGGACCTGTCCATCCTCCCTCTTCCCATTCATTAGCAGCATTGATGGTCAGAGCAACAGTAATGGGGGAAAAAGAGGAGCAAGTGGCCCTATGTGATGAGGGGCCTCCTTTGGTTACTAGGCAAAAGAAAAGGCTCAATCCAAAGCCAATGATAGAATCTGAGCTTGGGATGCCGCACATCCCAGAAATACAAATCATTTCTTCTGACTCCCTGAAACTAGATAAAGAACCAGAGCACGTCCACATCCTAGAAAATCCTCCCCCTCATGAAAAATTTGATGATGTATTTAGAATTGATGAGGTTGCGAATTTGAAGGGAGACCTCGCACAGTCAAAGGAAGAAATTGCCGCGCAGGAGGAAGCTCCAGAGTAGGAACGTGTGTAGGAATAGAAAACACAAATCAAAGTGGAAAAGGGACCAGAATAGGTGAATACCTCTGGAATCCCAAAAATACAGGTTATGGGAGCTTCATTCCAACATATGCAAAATGAAAAAATGGCATCGGTTGGGGAAACTAAACCCACTGGGACAACCGTGACCCCAACCGCTATGTTCCAGATGCCACTCCCAAAGGAAACATTTGGGGAGGTAATCACTACGGCTCAAACATTGAATCTTGGCCTGTTGCCTCCCCCACTACTAGAAGAGATACCAACAGAAGAGAACATCCCAGTCATAGATGTTGAGGAAGAGCAGTGACAAGATGAAGAAGAGAACCCCAGGGCAACCAATGAAGATCCAAATATTGCTAAGGATATAGACAATGGGGCAAAAGATGCAGGTATCACTAGAGCAAAGGTCACCGACAAGTCAGAAGATATAGGGAAGAAGCCAGAAGAGGCTCATATTGTTGAAGGGGCACAACAAGAACCTGGGGAGAAATCACGTGAGCAAACTTTGGCTTCAAAGCCACCCCTACCGCCATAGTGGTTGGTGGAATCTTGAAAGAGAAAGGCCCCAACAACACCCAAATCCCATCTCTCTTTGGCAGAGATGATGGCTTACGCACAAAACCTGCCAAAGACTAAGAAATCCTGGACAGTCCACACTCTTTAGACTGAGCCGGGTAGAAAAATAGTCATAGTAATCGCGACACCTTCCCCAGATGTGGACGAGAAAATGGATAAAGCCAGAGATTACAATGTCACAGAGGTGTCGCTGGGGAAGAGAGGAAAATAGGGTGAATTAGACTTGTTGAAAGAAGCAGCCAAGGTAGTGGAGGCTCGCTACAAGAAAGAGGCCCAAAATTTCAAGGTAGAGAACGAAAAAATGCAAACCTCATGGGACTACTGACTGAGCTAGCCTGGCCCATTAGAGTTATTCCCTCGGGGGCCTCTATGTCAGATGCACTACTTCCCCAAAGTGAGATAGACTCATTACAGGTGATGAAGAGTAAGGCCCAAGCGCTTGATGAATGGGTTGCCTTACAGTTGGGAAACATCTAACATTTCTTGGTGTCCACACTCCTGGATCTATATGAAGCCTGCCATGTCCTACACCAGGCCGAAACTACTAGCAACATATGGGAGGGAGATGTTGAGAATTATGAGGTATGGAAGGTTGAGTTAGAAGAACTCATCGGCCTCGGAGAGGAGATTGTCTCCGAGTCTAAAATTTTAGGAGAAGAATAATTTGATTTTGTAAGGACCCAACACTCTAGACTTGACCTCACATTGGGGGTAATCAAGAAACTCATGGAGATCCTGCATGATAAGGTCAATGCAGTCCAATATTCTTTCAATTTATACAAGTCTTTTGTTTTGAAGGTCTTCAGAACTAATCCGTTTAGCACCAACACATGCACACCGGAGGAATACATTTTGGGGAAGTTTGATGAATTAATGGAATCAAGGTATCAATCCCTGGAGGGGATAGATGGAGAAAAAATGACGGGAATAACTCACATGGTGCTCAAAGGTCACGATGCGGCAAAAATGGCCAAAGAATTTAAGGAAAATATTCTGGACCTGGGAGAGCAGATTAAGGTAGCCAAGTACTAGCAGGCTGGCCTTAGAGACATCGATAAAGATGGGATTTCCTGTCTCCTCCAGACCTTCAATGACAACAAAAAATAATAGAGATTCTCCGGGAGCTGGAGAAAATTTTCAAGGAAAATGTTTTGTATTCTTTATTCCTTCAAAACACAAGTTCCTGGATCCCAGGATTCTGGATCCTACATTTTGTATTCTTTAAGTGACATGTGTCCCAGTCCTTAAAGTCAATCGGTCACTTTCAAGGCAGTTAATAAAGGTTGTTAGAAGGTGGGTAACCACAACAAGGCACGTCAGCTCGATCAGGATATTTCTGACAGATGGTCTTCCCAAGGCGTCATTTCAGAGATACACCTGGCGCATCGAAGACAGGGCACCACTTTCCCATTTATGAGGCATTTAGCCTCGATCCCTGGGGGATCAGATTTCTTCCTTGTCCTTTTTGGCTCTCTTCTCAAGGCTGATTCTTCCACTCCATCTTTCTTTTATTTTTATTCTGACATGTCAGACCTCTGTCTTGAGGTCTTTTGTAACATGGTGTAGGTAGTACCGGCCACTAGATATTTTATTTTATTGTAGAGTGTAAAATAAGTTAGGGTTAGGGTTAGATGGAAAGATGTGTAGAAATAATAAGTCTGACCTCATTCCAAGGGTCGGCAAAATTGATGATTTTACAGTCCATAGTTAATAGCAATTTGGTTTTCTTAGTTCTGAGTTGCAGAGCTCAATGCTCCATAGTCTCTAAGCTTTCAGTAGTTATATGCTCCCCTAGAGCCACCATTGTACCACGCACCAGTGCTTGCTGGAAGAGATGTTAATGAAGAAGGAATTCTCTCAATGATGTTGTTGGCATTCTGTCTTCTGTATTTTATGCTTTGTGTTCTTCATGTCCTTTTCTCTGATACTTAAAGTAGATTAATGAACTCCTTTCCTTTGCTACTGATAAAATATGAACTGATGGTTGTATATTTCTTCGGTATTTACTGTAGTGTGTTAAAGCATTGTTGATGTCTTGAACGTTTAGTATAACTATAGATAGATGAAATATTTCTAACTCTGTAGTATCTTTTTTAGTTTATTTGTTAAGTTTAAGCATGCTTGGAGAAAACCCCATGTACCTAAATCCCCAGAGTTGATGAGTTGAAGATAACCAGCTACCCCCCTTGAAAATAGTCACATCTCCCAACCGAGCCCCGCACTGTCGAGACCCGACTGTCACGTGCCTCGAGGCCCAGGGAATATCATTTCCCCAGACAACCTTTACAGGTGAAGTTGTCGGTACTCCAGTACCCGATGACAACTTATATCTGTTGGTGGACCCGGTCATAAAAGTCTTGTCAACAGTATGTAGCCATGAATAAAAGATGGTAGTAAATAGGTTATAGCAACAATATTACACAAATTTTACTTCTTATGACTCGAAAAATCATCCCTATTTATGCTCTTATTAAACATTTTAAGCAAACTTATCCAATTTGATTGATATCTATGACTTGGTCAACAAGCAATCAATATTTTCACTAATGGGATAAAAATAATGAAGGCTTATCTAAATAAACATTGTTTCATGATTCTATAATGATATTTTAATGCTTCATTAAAAATTATACAATATCAATTTTGTTGTATGTTATGTCACAAACCAACTCCTTTCATTGAAAATACTTTGTGATATTTTGGCATGCATCTTTATATAACTACTTGTAACAATTATATTCCTATCGATTCCACGCCTTTGTTGTCCTTGATGACAAAAGATACTAACTTGGTAATTTTGGTTAAGTTGGCATTTGGTATTAATCAGATTAACTTGGTAATCTTGGTTAAGTTGACATTTGATATCAATTAGATTAGCATTTGCTTTAGTTTGGCTATGTTGATATATCTTCAGTTCGGTAGTGGTATCACGAACATCGGTTACATATTCACAGTTTGAATATAGATATGTCAAATCAATTTGGAAATACTATAAACATAATCATATGAGTATTGTAATGAAAAGTCATATTTTTATATCATGCAGTGTATATTCCATGATCATCGGCTCATAAGGAGTTGGATAGTCATGTTGTGATTGTAGTGACAAAATTACATTGGCATTTGATTCCTTGCATTGCAAGTTTTAAAAAGGTGAAAGGTTTTTTTTTGGGAGATGAGTCTCACATCTCTCTTTCAAAAATTCATATTTGAAAATATCAATGGTGTTAATAAAGGAAAGTGTTGCATTTTAAATAAACCCCAAAAAAATTTCTTTAAAGGACTCAGGGTTGTCACTGGCCAAAGATGTAAACATAAAACTATTACTCAAAATGAGTTTGGCAAGTTGTCATTAGTATTCAAGTATTCAAATAGCCAATGGGTAACAAAGTCAAAGGTAGACTAGTCGGTATGATCACTGAGTGCAGAGTTAACCAAGTGAAGTGATCGAGCGCATAGTTAACCGAGTGCAATGATCACCGAGCAACAGACTTACCGAGCAGAAGTATACATAGAGCACCAAGATACACTGAGGTACACTGAGATAGTATTTACTGAGTAAACCAATAATTACATAAAAGTTTGAATTGGCACATCAATCTAGGTAATAACTTTTTTCTGAGATAGATAATGGTTTACAAAGATCAAGGAGAACATTAATTATGCATGTACTCATTAATTGTTTATATCTCCTATGTATATATGATCAAGGTAAATTTTGTACACTGTTGATCTTAAGTTTTCTAAGATATTGTAAAACTCTAACTAGGTAAAGAGGTTTGATATATGTAAGGAAAAGATGTCATTTTGTAATGTAATGTTGATCAAGTAATGACCAAGTAGCCACCATACTAAGGACACCAGAGATTAGACAAGGGTTTTACAACAAGGACTACATTGAAGCATTTCATTTTCACAATAGAGACAAGGCTACCGAGAAGTACAAAAGTTATTATCATTCATATTAAGGTGATAAATTTATTGTACTTAAAGCATCTATTATCCACAATATTGAGATTGTAATTTTTTTAGATCACACACGTTGGTACTCTCTAACAATTGTAATAATCCTAAAATCTCCTAGCAAAGTAGACTTAACCGTCTTTGTATAAATATCCTAACAGAGTGCACACATACTTTGTGTTTTTAAATTCTCACAGGAGGTAGATCTAATCGATCTTATTGTTACTCCTAATAGGGTAAGGTCACTAGAAGTGATCAAATTTTGTAAGCTCTAACATGCTACTTTATTACTGTAGTAGTGAAACTTTGTGGGTCTCATCCCCACCATAATTTTTACCTTCTAACTAGGGTTTTCTGCGATACCAAAATACTAGTGTCATGTGTTCTTAAGTTTCATGAATATTTATTGTTTTGATAACATGCATTTACATTTCAAAAATGACATTACATGTTTGATAGATGCAATCTACTTAGTCAGTTATAATATAATTCGATTACAAAGATTTGTTTGAAAAATTTTTAAGGGTACTGATTCACCCCTCCCATCTCAGTACACACCTTTCTATTATTCCAACAATTGGTATCAGAGCTAGTTCTCTTATTTAGAAATTTTAATCACTGAAGAGAAAACACCTTACAATGGAAAGGTATACGCTTGATAAAACTATTGAGAATCAAAAATTACAGTTGCAGATCTACATCAAACAGTACAAATAATCCAAGGAGAAACTCATGGAGATGTTCGTTAAGAGAAAAGACATGGCATTTCACTGTCATGAGACTGATTATCACGAAGAAGAGATTCATGACCCATTCGATACATCTGGATCTAAATCGGGTAGCTTATCTGATGCATATGAAGGAATCATATCAAAGCTATCTGAGAGAAATCAAAAACTTACTGAACAAGTAAAATCACTACAGATAAGTCAAGATACACAAATGGTTAGAATGGTTGAAGTCTTGAATGATGCAAAGAAAGATGAACAAGATAGAAACATGGCTTTTGATGAGAGAAGACAAATGACTGAAAAGTTACAAGAGAAAGAATATGAGATAATGAGACTTAATGAACATTACTTTGAGATCACCAATCAGATGGTTGCCATAAGTTATGAGGCCAACTGAGTGAATATTGAACTTGCCAAAAAATTGGAAGTTATTGGTGAATTGAAAGAAGAGAATAAAAAACTAAGAATGAATGGAAGATTCTACAATAACAGAATGAGGCGATTAAGAGATCTGAGGAAAGTACTAAGAGAATGGATCAATTTCTGAACAATCAAAGAAGACTGAACAAGAATAACGGATTAGGGTAAACCGAGTAAGGAGAATTGTCAAATCAAGTTGAACATAGGAATGTCTACACAAATCCGAAGCCTGAAAAACCCTCATGCCATCATTGTGGAAAACCAAGCCACATATTTAATAGACTCTAAGACTATCCATACACGTTACCATTTTCAAATCTAGCAATTCTATGCAAATGGTAGGGACTCCGGCTACATGCAACTCTTGTTTCCTTAAGGAATATACTTGAAATTAGTAGTAGGGCAGTAATTACCAATCAACAACAACATAGTCATCTCTTACAAATGTGCATCCACTATAACAAATTTTGCACTTGGGACTAAGGTTTGTTTGTAGAAAATTGTCCCTATTCAAAATGTCATATTCTTGCTTTGACACAAAAATGAAGATAGAATAGTAACATCTTGATTGAATTAAAGCTCAAGAGAAGGTGTATTTATACAATGTCTATGAGAGAGAAATTTGACTGGCTTAGAAACTACATCAATAAATATTATGCTACAGTTATATAAATTATAATACACCAACATGAGTTAGGGTTTTACACTTTGATCATGTAGTGATGGAGTGATGGGCCCGCAGGATTCATGGTGTTGGACTTATATGAAGACCATTTGTCCTACATTGGAAACATATGCATGTTTTTTGGAACTTCAGAAACCTTAGTAATGGTATTATATCACAAGTGAAGGCTCCCGAGGACTAAGTTCCTTTATTTCATGTGTAAAGATTTCCTTGATTGCTTACTGCCATATTTCTTGGTGTGTTCATACTAATTGGTGAATTCTGCTTGCTATGTTGACTCTAATTTAGAGATGTGGGAACTCACCAATTATTTTTTCTTTCCACCTTCATCGATAAATCACATTTTTTTCTTGGTTTTTAGCCTTATTGGCTATATTTTATCATTTTGGAAGTTTCTGGTATTATGTCTTGCTGAAATCCTTTAGTGTTCTTTTAAAGAATAATCATTGTTATAATGGGATTTTATTTGAGGGGGGAGTATAGGAAATGGAAAAATTTCATTGTCACTCATTTTAGTGAGCTTAATTTATCACCATAATTGTATAATCTTGTCCCTATTCCTAGGACACGTCGTGAGACTTTTATTTGGAAAGTCTATAAGTTGGAAGTCTTCACATTTATCTGTGATCATATAGACTAAAAGAGGGGTGAAAATTTATTACAAAACAAGAAATATACAAAGAAAATGGATAGGGAATGACCTTTTGTTATACCTTATTCATTTTGATTCTCTTTATGCTCTTTAGAATCACATTTAGTGGATTTATCTAGAGATCATAATCGTCCACTATCTATTGATGATATTATTTCTTATGTGGCTCTTCATTCTTCAAAGAAGATAATCCATGTGTGTAATCCTTTATAGGATTTTGAGACTTCAAATGAGGTTGATGTTGCTTTAGAATTTCACGATTCTTCATTAAAGATAGTTGATCCACCTTCATTTGAGACTTCAATTAGTCTTGAATTGTCAAAACATCATTTCCTTTTAGCCTTAGCTAATGAAGACATTGTCTATGCTTCATTACATGAGGTGTCTATATTTATTCTTGATTGGGATTCTTATTTGCTAGAAATTGTTTCATTGTTTGTGGAGTCTTATATTTTAGATGTGGATGACACATTTGAGAGAATTTCCTTCCTCTTTGATGATGGTTGTGGCACAATAGTGGCCACTTTATCTTTTTCTTTGGAGATTTTTCACATTCAGTTTCTATTGGTTCCTTGTTTGATTAGGTATTTTTATAATTGATTGTGGCATCATCTTCCAATTTCTTGGTGACATATAAACAGATTTTAGAGACATCATAATCCTACATTTGGATTCTTCTTCTTCATAATCCCTATCCAAAATGGGAAGCATTCCAACATCTATACATGGTTTTGTTTCTTTCTAAGAGGAGACAAGTTATTTTTAAGCATTGGATCTTATTTTGGATTCAAGCATTTGTCATTCTTGTGAGAGATGATTCATTATGGGTGGGCTACATAGTCTCTCACCTTTCCTCCTATGGGAGAACATCACTTGGAATTTTTTGGTGGATGTAGTTCTTGGGGTGTGTTGGTGTTGAGACCCGCCATAGTCATTCATCCTATCTCTTATGTTCATTTAAATTATCTCTTTTTCAGAGAGGATTGTTATCCCATGAGTATTTCTCCTTTGCTCCACTTTGTAAGAGATTGATTATTTTACATTACACATGGGTATAGTGGCCTACTTATCAAAACCCATCACATCATCATTATTATATTTCATTCTTCTCCCTAATTTGCACTTAAAGGGAGGTGTCAGAGTAAATGTTACTTTTTCATATACTTAAGTCCAACTTAGGCATTTATCATTTACCTTTTATTTGTATTCAAGTAGATGGTGATTGTTATCTTTGCTTGCCCTACCTACTCCCACACATGATTAGGACACATTTTTCATTTAGTGCCCTTCATTCTCCTTTGTGTTTCCTATATAAGTAGGCTATTGTACACATTATAAAATCAATCAATCAATCAACATTTCTTTCTTGGAATCATCACATGGTTGGATTTTTTAGGTGAGATCCTGAAGGCTACAACTTCCAATCTCCTATTTGCATCTACAAAATATATAATAATTGGAATGCCTATAATAAACAAAGAAAATCAAATCGATGTATTGATATTATAATAAGAGTATATATGAGAATAAAAAAACCTAGGAAACTAAGAGCTTTCTAAGCTATAGAAAATTCATGGAAAAGACTACTGTAGACCATGATAGAGGGATACAAAAGAATATGTCATATACCACATAAATTTCCACTTGATATTTTTATTTGATCAATTTATAAATAAATAAACAATTGTAGATGAAAATACATTACAATTGAACTACCTACATTCCTACATGCAACGCCCTCTTGAAATGGAAACTCTAACATTGATTGAATCTTCATGATCCTTCTCATTATTTTAAACAAAATGGAGTGTTTAATGATCTTCCTTGATTCTACACTATTCTAAAAAGAAATTCAATTTATTATAAAATATTTTAGTAGAGTGTGTTGCTTCTCTTCAAAAACTTGTGACATTAGAACAATTATAATCCTAACAAAAATAGAATTAACATATATATATATATATATATAAACTACTAACATGAACTATCTAACATAGAGTTGAATGATCACCATATAAATTATCTTCTAAACAAAAGCTAACACTTACTACTATTATAGAATACTATAATAATATGATTAATGCATGAGGCATGTACTCTAACTATTAGCATTACGAAAATAAACTTGCTCCTTATCGTTGCCCTTACACAAATTATGTTCAATATATAGGCTGTATTTTACTTTAGATGGTCTACTTGCGAAACAAATTTTTAACTAACTTCAAACATAGTGGATGATAAACGTGATGAGATCAGATCGATCAAATGTTTCATCAATACTCAAACATTACATTTCTCCTATTGTCATCATTAATAGATTAATTACATTAAAAAAAATATTTGGGTAATGTTAAAATGAATGATCTCTAATCAAATGATTATGACACCATAAATATACCTTTCATTTATGACACCATAAATATACCTTTCATTTATGCTTTTAATGTTGGTAGGTGTGTTGTGAAGGTAGATATTATCTATAAGACTGATCTTTTATAAATCTACTTTCTTGATAGATTTGATATCAATGTGTTGGTAGGAGAGGAAAAAGGGGACAAAACACTGTAAATGATGGAACTCCTGAAGACTTTCAGATATACAAGGAAGGAATGGAAAAGGTTTGAAGAGAATATAGTTTAAGTACTGAGCAGACCCAATTCTAAAAGTATGCGACAGGTAAGTTGAGTCGATTATGTTTGGTATGAACAACCAATTTTGAAAGGTTAGATGAATTTGTAGTAGATGGAACCAAAAAAATTACCTGTTAGGAGAGAAAGGGTAGAAGATAATGTAAATGATGGAACAACTGAAGACTTTCAAAAGTGCAGTCCACCGTGTTTTGGTGTGAACAACCACCACATGGAAAATAATAAGTTTGATCATGACTTTCTTGTCAATTCAAATTTTATTTTTATTTTTATTGCTGACATAACTTCATTTCTATTTAGCAGTCTGATGTGCAGGTCAATCCCACCCATTTTTTAATAGTTGTGTATTATATTATTGGTCTGATAAATTAAGAGCAATTGTGCTAACCTTTTTCATCACATTGACATTAATATTAAAATTAGTCAAGTGAATGTTAAAGAATAATGTAACATGTTATGACAAAATTAGATATCTGGCTTTCTAGTGAACTAGTCTAAAAATAGATATTCATTGTAAGTAGATGTGGCAACATTTGGACATCAAATAATAATGTTTTTAAAAATAATTTTATAAAGATAATACATTTGCTGCTTTTAATCACTATAATATGTATAAATAATGTTTTATCATAAATTTAAAATGTTGTTTTTATCTTAAAATGTAATCTATATAAAAGAACTGTATTTGTTAATACCTATTTATATTTTCTTCTTTACAAATATTTCATTAAAAGAAAAATATAAGAATATTTTTTCAGTAAAATTATTAAAAATTATCATTTAAAAATAGACATTTAAAAAAAATAGGAATTTTATATATTTATGGTAAGTACAATTTTATTAAAATTTAAAAAATTTAAATTAATAGATAGAAAAGTACTTTATGTAGATAGAGGTTTATAAATAATATAGTATAAAGCTATTGCATACTATCACTAATTTTATAGATTTATTGTTTAATAAACTACATGTATTTACATATGTAAGTTTTTATTATTTATTAGTAATTATTTACTCTGGATTCTAAATAAAAATATTAATTAATTAAATTATTGAACTCATAGATATAGAAATTATATGTAAAGAGTATCTACTTAACAACTACTACATTAATTTGAATCTATATCTTATTTAACCTTTTTTTCTTTATATTATTTGGTCCATACATTCAATAAGAAGATTTAATGTTTAATCAATTCTTTGGTGACAAGTTTAATATTATATCAACAACCTTCACCAATAAATTGACAGTCATTAAACTTGTTATTTTGTTATTGTTCCATTTAAAATTTCAATTAAAATAATAATTTAATTGTGTCAACCAACAATCATTATACAATCATTAACTTGTTTAAATTAGAATAATTGTATCATTTATGTAGACAGTAATCTCTAAATTAAACCAAATTAGATAGAATTCTACCTTCATATGCTTCTCTGAAAGTGTGAATAAAAGTCTTGGAATTTAGACAAAACTTTGGGAAAAGAAGGAATCATGTGGGAGATTTAATAACATGTATATATATATCATCTACAGGCAAGTATATACAGGCAGAATGTTCATAAGTACTCTTCTCATGAACTCTGAAGTATTTCCTATCTGCATATCTCAAAGCAACCCAGAGACTGCACTAAACTTACCTATCTCAAATGACTATCATAGACGTGGAAGATAGTATGCATCATCTATAATACTTAAACATAATATATACATTAAGGGAGTAGAATATCTATGGATTCTTGTGCTCTTGTGTATAAATATAGTCTGTATGAGCTACTAGAGTTCTACGATCTAAGCATTCTTCCTCTTCCATATTATCACATTCCTTCACTGAGGTTCTCTCTTTCTCTTCATTGCTAGCAAACTGTAAACAAAAAGAAGACAAAGTTAGCCTGAATAATCACAGAAAAAGAACCCAAAAGAGATTGAAGCTTTTATTAGAGAAATTTCTATGCACAATCTTACAGCATGTTTTATCTCCATTTGATCTCTTGTGAACAATATGGGAGCTCTTTGGGATCCTGCAAACAGAGAAACATGAAAGAAAATAAAAAGATAATTCTTGAACAAAATAACATGAAAATTCTCTATAGTAATTAAATTTTCAGCTGCTTGTAGCCTTCATATTTAGGTAAAAATTGAAGGGAAAAACCTCTTAGAAATGGGCGAAAAGCCATTGTTGTAGAAACAAGGAGGATAATGGATAGTGTGCAAATCCACGGCCTTCCCTGCTGAATTGAACTTCCTCTCATATTTACTATTCTATAATGAAATAGCTGAACATAAACAGCATATACTATATTTTTTTATAACTCTTAATGAAATAATTGCCGAAAAATAACAGATGAGAGATCTGTGAAACCTTGTAAGATTACTAAATTATATAGAGAGACCAAAGAAAGACAGAGAGAAAGAGGAAGAGGAATCAGAAATAAAATGGAAAATGAAAAAACACGTATATGATTATGTCACGCAAATCCATACATCATTATTATTATGAGAAATTTATCTAGAAGAACACATTTGTCAAGCAAGCATCCGCGCTAATACGTTAATTGTGGGCCTCTAAAATGATAGAAAATTATGTTTTGAAGACTTAGGACAGAATATCATTCAATCTTTTGAGCGGCGGAACCTTCCGATGTCATTGTACGTTAGAAACATCTTTCTTACCAACCCCTCATTCACACGCGTTTAGAAGATTCTAAGTCCAATTTTCCATGTTTTGGGATGAAGAAACCTCCAAAGCTGTGGTGACTTCGACAGATATTCTGGAAGATATGTGTTGGCTACTAGATGGAGTTTGGCTAACAAGTTCCATGTATGAAAATGAAATCTTTTCCCCACGCGGAATACGCCGCTAGTTTATGACGAGTGGAAAGGACAAAGTAATGTAAGAAAGAAACTTCGAATTGGAGATTGATAGGTACTTTAATGTTTTCAATATTCGTTACTTGAATGTTCATACTACATAAAATTTGTTGAAGGGTTTGTAAAAGGTTAAGTGAATTTGAATTTGGGAAAAATTATGGTTAATTAGTGATATTGTTTTTTATTAGAGTAATATAGGCTTGGAAGGGATTCTGATATTCTATACAAACAAATTTTAATGTGTATCTATAATCTACTAACAAATAATCGGTTGCAAAGGATCAAACATGATTAAGTAGCAGCTCACAATCAACTAAAAATAATAGCTTAAAAAAGAATAATCCAACAAGGCTCTAGCCACAACATCAAAAGGTCGAAGCCAAGAAAACTCAATACAAAGGGATTTTACAGGCTCCCTTAACCTCGAAAAAAATTCCAAGCTTTTCCCAAGATCCTTTAACTTGATCAATAGTTTTTAGCAAGGCTCCCATGACCTTTGCATCCAGTAACTTAAAGATAAAACCAGAAGATCTGACTGGAATAAGAAGCACCTCCAAAGTCACCCATAGCCTAATGAAAAACATAGGGTTTTGGAAGGCTCCCCAAACCTTGAAACTAGGTTTTTTCAATAGCACCCAAAGCTAAAATGCAATGCACAATAAAGGCTTTCCAATGGCACATCCAAACCTTGTCTATAAATTACCTCTCCAACTCATGAATAGGAGAGGTATCCACTCGTATAGAAGAAAAAGGGACCAAACAAAAGAAAAGCCACCATCAATTTAAACTTGTATCCAAGCAACTAAAGATAAGAACAACCCACACAAAATAGCTTCCCTCATCTCCCACAAGGAAAATCACAACCTCCATTAGGGATGCCCCCACCTCAATAGAACAACAAGAGAGGAAGAACACAAAAGAGTGAACCAGAACTAAAAAATAGACACACAAGAAATCTTCACCCAATAAGAGATGACTTGACCTTCATAAGAGAGAGGTGTGATATTGTTATCAAGATTCATCTATGTAGTTTTTGAGACAAATACATTGACCCATGTTTAATGAGTAAAGGTTCACAAAAATCCATCTCTTATGAGAATGTATGGAACGCTTCACACTCATTGCATCTAGGCATTGGGCCTTTCCGAGAGATCACCCATAGCAATATCACTCTAGGTCAAGTGCACTTTACCATGGGGTTTCGTCCATGGTTAAGCTCATTTGGTTAAGCTCATTTAGCTTGCTATCCCATTTCCAAAACCTTGAGCAAGTGTTATGTCTTATGAACCATTCATTACAGCCCCTTTAGCTCATCAATTGATAAGTAGGAAATTAGTGAGAGTGGTATTGGGATGAGTGATCTTTTAGGACTATTAATTCTTTAGTCTCATTAACATCACCTAAATGAAATGAGTGCTAAGTAGACCATTCATTCTCACAAGAGATGGATTCATGGGAACCACTACTCATGAAACACAAGTCAATAAATTTGACTAAGAAACTATAGAGTTGAATCCTACAAATATGTATCTAATTTTTTATTCTACTTTTTAAGTATATCATTGTAATGATAAAAATATTATATTTATGATTAATTATTTTAATTTTGTATTATTTTTATGGGAATGCTTTAATGTAATAACATATCAATATAAGTAATATATAAGACTTAATGTCTAAGGGGTTGAGATTAATTGATTAAAGCATTGAATTCTCATTATGGAGACCCAAGTTCAAATCCCAAAGAGACATCTATATGGAATTCTAGGTTGTGACTCTTAGTCTTCCATAGTTGGCTTCTAGTATGGAGATGGTTTCTTAATAAGCGAATTTCTAAGTTGTGACAATTATATATATATA
>MU227227.1:1039268-1078220 GCA_018584345.1 Thuja plicata
TATATATATATATATATATATATGACTAAAAAAATATAGAGGTGAATCCTATAAATATGTATTTAATGCTTCATTTAATTTTTAGAATGTATGATAAATATATATTTGTAATGATAAATTTATTTTATTTATGATGTTTTATTCAATTTTATGTCTATTTTAATGTGAATGTTTCAATATAATAATAGATTGACAAGTAATCTGTAAGACTAAAAGTGAGATGTCTATCTCCGCCCCCTTAGTTTAAGCTCAACTTGGTGGACATCTAAAATTATTATATTTATATGACGCTTTATTTAATTTTTTTTAATTGACATGTTTTAATAATAATATATTGACAAGTGTTAGTGTAATTATTTATTTTACACATAGGCTTTTAATCCTAATTAGTCATCCATAATCTCTGGACACTTGTCTATACAAGTCATCATCCTTTAGGAGTCTATTAGAGATGTGTCGATTTCATTTTGACACATCATCCTAATCTTTTGGGTAGTTTTGTCACCACTCCAGTTCCTCCGTCCATTTGTAGTTGGACTCAGTTTCATTCCAAGCCTATATATACTCAAGTTCTCCTTTGATTCAAATGGTCGACTTGACTCAATCTTGTGTTATCTGTGCTTCTTTTTATCTCTCAGATCCTGCTAGTTCTTATAACAAGTAATATATTGAACGAAACATGATATGTCTACTCCCTCTCTTTTAGTTAAAGCTCAACTTGGTGGAGCTTAAAAATAAGGAGTGTTGACACAAGAGAGATGTGAGTTCTAATATATCATCTTGTTAAGTTCATTATGGACTTTACAATTCATCTAAGTGCCCAAATAAGCTACTTTATAAAAGTGATTTTTATCTCATGTTGTCAAAATGGAAATATATCATGGTTGTGGTTTTTTCCATGTTAAAGGAGACTATAGAAATAACCAAATACCTTAATGAACAATCAATGTCAAGTTGGACCACTGAAAACCTAATTTTAGATTAACAGTTGCAGAAATTTGCTAGTGAATTTATCACATGTGTATAAGGAAGCTAGTGTGGTGGATAATTAATTAGTAAAATGGGGGGCCACTTTCAAAAGAGTCACTTAATGGTATTCGGAAGAGGATACTATAAATGGGTGATAAAAATTATTTTGCAGATAAGGACGCTAATAATATTTTTCATAATAGGAAAAAGTGTTAGGAGCTACCTCTAAGACATGTTTTGAAATCTCATAATGCCTCTAGAGAATGCATTAATAATTTTTGAAAAAGGATATTATTGAAATCAAGAATCTTTTTTTTCCTCTAGAGCTTAGAATAACTATAGTGGCACATACTAGGGTCCTTTTGCGAATGAGCTAGAAGAGAAAATTTGGTGGGGTATTCATATAAGGAAAGCTAGAATATAGGGGGGAGACACAAGATTAAACCGGTTGATAAAAATAAAATAAAATAAATAGTGTGGAAATTTTTGGAAAGAGATGACATTTTCTATTTCATGCACAATCTCAATGACTGTGACACTATCATATCCATTGAATTCATTAGGAGCTACAATAATACAAAAAATCAAATGTATATATTAAATATGATAGTCAACAAAGAATTTATTTAGAGGGTAATTAGGATCCTAATAGATGATGATAGGGAATTCAAGCATAGAGAATTGGGAGAACAAGATATCAACACTTCCTTTTAAGAATTGAGATGCGATCAAAATATTGCATTTAGAATACATAACGAGATCAATGAAGCTTTCCTAGAATGATATTTCACTCTATCTTATTCAATATATATCATTGGAATGTCATTAAAGCCCATATTTGTAGGTTCCAAAATATTTTGATTTGGTTAAAACAACCCTTCTCTAGTGAATTTTTGTTAATTTACCCTTGATTACCAATTATATGTATTTCTAGTAATATTCCCCTTTCAAACTGCTACTTATGTATGCCTCCTTTTAACTTATGCCTTTAAAAATTTTCAAAATGTTGTAGAAGAATTATTATATTTTTGTATTGTGGCTTCATTTTATTCAATTTAGGAAGTTAAAAATATTAAGAGGGACGACAACCTCCTAAACACCCAAAAAGGCCCAAACACTCTCCAAAGGCTCAATAAAGGAAAAGAATCAAGGCACGTCAATTTGAATTGATAATTTCTTAAAATTGTCAACATGATCCAAAAGGTGAAGAAAATTCTCTGAAGGGAATTTTGGAAAAAAAATAAAATAATATATCACTAATTTTGTTATTTTGAAAACCTCTTTAACCCCTAAAAATATTCAAGAAGAAACCAATTGTTTTATTTAAAGAAGAGAAAGATCATTGATTAAGCAGGATTATGGCAAGTTCAAATGTTCTTGAACTCGTCAACAAAAAAAAATGGGAATGAAGAATAATTCAAAGTGACTAAATATAAAATGTTTAGTGTTCGGGAGTTATTTGTTTCTATAGCTTATCAAGAATATAGATATAAAAACAATGACTATTTCAATGTATTATAAGGTTCATAAGTTCATGAATTAGAAAAAAATGTACAATTTTTTTTTAATTACTAGGGCAACAAAGGTTCAAATTTGAGGGTTTTCTTGTAGTTTTAGGATGTCAAGGATTTCATTCCATCTATCCAAATTCTAAGAGAGATAAAAAATTTAAGAAACCATCTTGTTAATTTGATTATGATCTTTTCAATGCATCTAAATACCTAAACTAGCTACTTTCTAAAAATTATTGTTGCATCGGATGCTATCAAAATAGAAAGACATAATGGTTTTGATTTTATCCATGTGAAAGGAGACTAAATTAGAAATGTAATCAAATACCTTAAGGAAGAAAAATTCTAGATGGGCTATTAAAACCCTAATATTAGATCTTAGTAATAATTGGGGGAATTCGCAAGTCAATTTGTGTCATATATAGAGAGAGAGGCTAATGTGATGGCTAATTGTTTGGTGATCCAAGGGTGGTTTCTTTCAAAGGAAGGACTTGATCGAATTTGGAAGAGTATATTAGAAAATAATTATGAAACATAATTGAGAAGGATGCAACTAATATTTTTTGTAGCTAGGAAAGGTGCTAGAAGGAGTCACCTCTAAGACATGTTTAGAAACCTTATGATGTCTCTTAAGAGTGCATTAATAATTATTGTAAAAGAAGAGTATTGACAATCTAGAAATTGTTTTCCCTCCCTAATAAATCTTGTTGCATATTGTGGAGTCATTTGATGGATGAGCTAGAAGAGAAGATTTATCAGGGTATTGAGATAAGGAAGGATAGAAAACATGTGGGAAGACATGAGAATAAATATGTTGATTAAAATAATATACAAGAAAATGATAGTGTTGAAAATTTTGGAAAGATCACCTGGTGCTTTCTATTTCATACACAATATCAATACCTAAGACACTACCATAACCATTTAATTTACAATGAGATAGACTAATGGAAAAAATTCAATTATGATATTGAATGTTGTAAACACCAAACAATTCATTCACAAGGTAGTTATAATCTTAGTAGAGGATGCTAGGAAAGTCAATGGTAAAAATTGAGGTGAAGAAGTTATCGATACTTTCGTTCAAGAAATAAGATCAAATCTAAATATAGCATTTGGAATATGCAAGGAGATCCATCAAGTATCCCTAGAATTAGATTTCTCACTACATTATACAATACGTAAAACTGGGTGGCCATAATCAAGCACTAATTTATAGGTCCCAAAAATTGTTTATTTGGTTATAACTACCCTTCTTCTCTAGTGACTTATGTTAAATAATCCTCCATAACCCATAATATATATTTTTAATAAGATTTCCCATTAGAGTGAGTATATTTCCACATTCTATATTCAATTCTGTGTGTTTTTTTGCATTAACGTTTTGAATAACACTTTGTGATCCATTATCCTAATGATGGATCATGGAGTGTGATCTGAAACGTTGATGCTAAAAATAATCACACAACCAAATCCAAAAGCAACACAATGAATAATATTTCCCCTATCAAATTTATGCTTATGTATGCCTCATTATTTCTCTTATACCTCTTAATATTATTTATTATCTCTAAAAATAGAATATTTCCCTTATATACCTTCTTTTTATTCACTTTAGGAAGTGTAAAATTTTTGAGAGGCTCAATAACCTCCTAAACCTCCAACAAACCAATTTCTTTACTTTAATAAAGAAGAGAATAGTATTTACTAAGGGGGGGTTTGGCAATTTCAAATTTTCTCCAACTCATATTGACAAAAAAATGGGTATAAAGAAAAACTGAAAGAAGTGGCTAAGTAGCAAAATTTGAGTGTTCAAAAGTTGTTGTTCATTTCATAGCTTATCAAGAATACAGATATGAAAACAATAATTATTTCAACGCATCATGAGGTTCATAAGTTTATTAACTAGAGACAAGTGCAAAAAGTTCTTAAGGTTTACTAGTTAATCAAAAGTCTAAATTTGAGAGTTTCCTTGGAGTTTTGATAATAAAATTTATGATTTGAATTATTTTCTCTATAATACTATAATAAAATGTGGACAATACTGATAGAATAACTGAAATTAATATCTTAATTAAAATATTTGCATTTATTAATATATAGTTCTAAATATTTCTTAAAATAATTTATTTATAATTTATTTTATTCAAATTTTAATTTTTTTTAAAATTTATAATATGATTTTTTAATTTTTTAAAATTCGTTCATAATATAAATATTAACTATTTATGAAAAAATTTAAAAAATCTTTAAAATACTATCACCAATTTCATAGATTTGTTCTAGTCTAATATTTTATTTTAGATTGACAAATGAGAGCAACTAATTATACTTGATTAACATAAGAAAAAGGAAATGCTGTGTTGAAGTTTACTAACGGACCTACTCAAAATGATCTATCATACCACCCACTAACTAAAAATAGAAGAATCTAGAGAGGCCCAAACCCTAGCTTTTGAGAAGCCACCATATAATAACATAACAAAACTATTACAAAACATAGAGGGTCAAGAAAGACCAAAGCTAAAACCATAAAGTTCCCAAAGCCACAGACTGAAAGAGCATATTCCTAACAAATAAGGATAGAGATATTGCTTATAGGACTCCCAAAGCAAGAAGAAAAGGAGTAGAAATAGAGGGGGAATATAGAAAATGTCGTTGGAAACATGAAGTTACTCTTCCACTGCTTCATTTAAGTCAAAATATAGCCACCATGAACTTGAATTGATCTCTAGAGGAGAATGTATAAATCCCTTGAAATCTATCTAGAGAAACTGCGAGAGGTGGCTCTTCAACTTGCTTGTGAAGAATAGCGTGTCTATATATCCCTTGAAATCTATCCAGAGCAATCGTCGTTGAGGGGAAGACTGAATGTTCCATGAGAAGCTCACTTTATTTGATGGTTTTTTTTGTGATGATCACAAACAAGGCCATATCTAATTGCACAAAGGAATGAGCTGCAAGAACACCATTAGCTGCAATATCAGAGAAATTAAAATAGCCCTCAAAAGAGAAAAATACAAAATCAATTCTATACAAAGATAAAGCTTTATTAACATCAGAGGTGGAAATGATATATCTCTGCAAGTATGTCAAAGTCGATCCTCTGAACATGGATCCACTTCTTATTTAAGCTTTGCTTTTCTTTTTTAATGATATTTAATCAATACATTAAATAATATTTTATACTTGAGCAATTATTTGTTACTAAATTTAAAAATAAATCAATAAATTTCACCAAAAAATTAGTCGTCATTAAATTTTTTATTCTATTATTATTCTATTTCAGATTTGAGTTATGAAAACTCAAAAAATGTGTCACTTATGTGGACCAAAATAGATAAAATCCTCACTCTATATTTTCCAAGAAAAACAAACAAAAAATTGAATTTACTCAAATTTTGGGGGAATGACTACATGTAAGTATATAAATTATGTGAGAGATTGAATAACATGTATATATTTGGAAAGAGCTTTGACTGAAAAAAATCAATAATTGTATGATTTCCAAGAAAAACAAACAAAAACAATGAAGTTACTCAAAGTTTGGCGGAATGAGTACATGTAAGTATATAAATTATGTGAGAGATTGAATAACATGTATATATTTCGAAAGAGCTTTGACTGAAAAATTTCAATAATTGTATGATCTAAATGGATCAAAATTAGATAAAATTATTTCTTTCCTTACATTTTTTTGAGAAAAAACAAACAAAATCTTTAATTTACACATAACTTAGAATGATAAGTAATATCATTTGAGATTTAATAACATATGTATATTTCTTGTGGTAGATCTTTGTTGTCATATTATACTTAATGCTTTATTATTCCTGATGTAAAAGATTAAATCCTTCTCCCCCACTTATTATAATACAAAATATGTATAGATTTTTAAGAAACAAATATGTATATAGTTCTAAGAAACAAATATATTATAATATCTCATAACCTTTCATCATAACATTCGTAACATTTCATCATACACTTGGAAGTATATCCCATCTGCATATCTTAGAACTACCAAAAGAACCCACTGAATTCTCTGTGTCAAAAGAGTATCATAGTAGAAGATACTATGCATTATCTATAATAGTGAAACGTAATATCTAAATCAAGAGAGTACAATATCTATGGGTTCATGTGTTCTTGTGTATAAATATAGTCTGTATGAGCTACTAGAGTTCTGCGATCTAAGCATTCTTCCTCTTCCATAATATCACATTCCTTCACCGTGGGTTGCTCTTTCTCGACATTGCTAGCAAACATCAAACAAAACACATAGAAAGTTAGCCCACAAGAAGAAACCAAAAGAAATAAAATTTCTCCTCAGAGAAATTTTAATGCCCAATCTTACAGCATGTTTTATCTCCATTTGATCTTTTGTGAACAATATGGGAGCTCGTTTGGAATCTGCAAATAGAAAAATATGCAACAAAATAAAATGAGTATCCTTGAGCAAAATGGAACAAGAAAATTCTGCCTAGTTATTAAATATTCAGCTACTTATAGGTTAAAATTGAAGGAGAAAACCTCCTAGAAATGGTCGGAAAGCCATTGTTGTTGAAACAAGAAGGATAATGGACAGCGTGAAGATTAACTGTCTCATTTTCAGTATTCTATTGAAATAAACTCTGAAAAAAAATAGTTTAGAGATCTGTGATAGCTTTGAAAACACTAAGTTATATATAGACAGATACAAAAAGATTTAGAAAAAAAAAGGATCCCTAAACACGCATATGAACATGTCACTCAAATCTAGAAGAATGCATTTGTCAAACGTGGGGCTCTAAAAATGACAAGAAATTATTTATTAAAGACATTTTTCAATGTTTTGAAGACATTTTCGAAGACATTGTACGTTAGAAACATCTGTGCAAGTGCCAATTGAGGCGCTCCTCATTAATACGCGTATGGAAAGACCACAATTCCAAGTTGCCATGTTCTGTCATTAGGAAGACTTCAAAGTTGTGCTGACTTTAACATATTTTCTTCAACATACCGGTTGGCAAGGCATAACTGTGGGCACCTCGACTAGAATCTAGCTAACAAATTCAATGTATGACAGTGACTTGTTTTTTTGAACTTTCAACCACCTTAGATTCATTTTAACCTCATACATTTCTTCCTCAAGAGCTTTGATTCTTGCACTCTTTTTGGAAATTTCAAAGCAAAAATTTCAATCTCTTCTATCATTCCAATCTTACATATGGGAGGGTTTCTAGACTAGCTCTTTTGATTTCAATAAAAAATTGTTTATAAGTTTTGTCATCTATGTTGAACTCCTTACACATTTCATGAGTTTAGTTAATCGATTGATTATCCATATTTACTTGATGATTACTTTTAGCAAGGCTGCTATGAGTTAAGTTAGACTTAGTCAGATTCTAGAACAGGTGTGACTGCTATTTGAAATATTAAAATATTTTAAAATTGATTTTATTTAAATTTTTAAAATACTTAATAAAGATTGATTGCTATCAATTGTCTCTTTAAGTTAAGGAATTAAATATATAATACATAATTTATTATCAATATAACTTTATATTATTAATATTAAGTATTAATTCATTATTAATATTACTAGTTATTAGGATATTGATTCTTGTCAAAATAATATTATATATTTAATATTAAGAATTGATATATTAATATTATTAGTTATTATAAGTTGTATAACGAATTTTGTATTTTAAGAAGTTATATTGTGAAAAATTTATATATGTATTGAAATATATTTATAGTGCTTATAAATCAAGTATGGCATATGACATTAGAGTGGAGAGTACATTCTAATCTAATCAACAATCTAGTTCACCAATTTCCAACCTCCCCCCTACCCCAAACCACTTCAATATGAACTACTTGTCAAAAACATTCACATCACACTATTACCAACATTAAATGAAAATCATGCATTTATGGAAATGAAAAAGAGGATTAAATACTCCCAAGTGGTAAGTGTATGGGAGTAAATACTCCCTATCAAATTCTTTTTCTCACCAATTTTGTTGGGGTTTTGTAGAAGCTACATTTTTCTTTCCTACTCTGGCTCTTGCATTTTAGTGGTGAGAATTGGTGAAATTTAGGCGAACTTTATGTTGAAGGTGGAGAAAATGATAGTTGCATTTTGGGGGCACATCTCAAATGTGTGCCTGCAAAACATTTTCATTTTTGAGAATGGTGAATTCATCCTCCACATCAAAATAATATTGGGAAAATAATTCTTTCAAGTGAAGTGTATTTGCCGCTCAAAAGTGGATGTCTCTTCATTATTCATGGTCTGGTGTTTGGAACTAAGCAATAAAGTGGAGACTACCCAATTGATGTTGAGGTCCATCAGCAAAGAATGGTAAGGTGGGATGGAGTCCTTTCTAATCAACACCAGGTTGGGTGAGGATTTTGATGTTCTTTGAGGAATTTGGATGCAAGCAGGGGAATTCATTTTCCCACTCTAGTTGTTCATTCTGTGGGGTGTGGATGAGGATAAGGAAGAGAGAAGAAGAGTGGCTCAAATTGGCCTGTATTGCCTCAAAGATTAGTACTTTTTGAAGGACCTTGAAGCTCGATAGATTAAGGTTTATTTAGAAGATGTTCATATTGCAGGTTTGTCGGTGGAAATGAAACCATGTACTCATAGGCGTTATTCGCTTGGAAAGAAGAATTCTCATGGCCTATTGGATCTAAATGTGCCAGTGGGAGGTGGCGACCATACAGGTTGATAAATGGTGCCTCTTCTTCTTTTTGGCTATAAAATGGTGTCTTTGGGTTGAATACCTGTTACACTTTATTTTTTAATGTTATATGAAAATTTTTTGATAAACATGATTGAAGCATTCTGGTTTCGAAGGTAACTGTCATTTAAATGACATTTTGTGATTATTACTATTTTGATAAGGTGCTCATTGCCCACATAGGAAGGGTATTTTTTGGACACCATGTAAATGAGATGGGAAAAGATGTTTTATGACGATGCACTCTGGTTATTGGATTTTTGAGTTGGGATATGGTGGGTGGCAGAGAATGCAATTTTGAACAGGAGTATCAATATGTAAAGCTTTATATTAGTATAATAATAAAAGTATTTTATTAATTTTATTATGAGTATTCATTTATCAAAATGGTCTACAATTTTCAATGGATTGAAAAAAAATTTCCAAAAACAAAAATATTTTCCCCAAAAATAATGACAGATTTGTCTTAATTTTCCTACAATTTTAATGCGATTAAAAAATTTGCTAATAGAATTTAATAGTTGTTCCTTTAAAACAAAAATATTGCCAAATACATTAATATTTTCTCCCAAAATAATGAAATATTTACCAAAAATTTCTGGAATTTACGTCCGATTGGAAAAAAATTGCCAATAGAATTTACTATTTTTTTTGGTTAGAATAAAAAATATCACCAACATCTTAGAAAAAGAAGAAATCTTTTGGAGACAAAAATTAAGAGAGACTTGGTTGGAAGCAGGGGACAAGAATACAAAATTCTTTCATAACATTACAAAGCAATGCAGAAGCTTCATCGGAATTCACCAAATCACTAATGCCAGCAGGGTCACATTGAAAAATCAGAAGGAGATTCAAGCAGAGGTGGTCAACTTCTTCACAAATTCGTTAGATAATCATGAAGGTTCACATTTACAAGCATAGAGTACTTTTTTGGAAGACATCCCTAAGCTAATATCTCAAGAGGACAATCAAATTCTTATGGCCAATTTCTCTATGGAAGAGATTTTCATGACTCTAAGTCAGATGGCTCCTGACACAACACCAGGCCCAGAGGGATTCCCTCCGAGCTTCTTCCTACATTGCTGGTCCATATTGGGAAAACAAGTCACATTGGCATTGGAGGCTGCCCAATCTTTAGGTAGATTCTTGACTGAAATTAATAGCACTTTTAATGCCCTTGTTCCTAAAAAAGAAAATACCAACAACATGGATGCATTCAAACCGATTGCACTTTGCAACACAATCTACAAAACACTTTCCAAGGTCTTAGCCAACAGACTCAAACATCTCTTGGGAAAGATTATTTGGGAGGAGCAAACGAGCTTTGTGCCAGGGAGATCAATTCTAGATGGCATAATCATTTCTCAGGAAGCAATTCACTCTATCCAAAGGAACAAACAGCCTAGTTTAATCATTAAAATTGATATCAAAAGGGCTTATGACAAGGTTGACTGGAGATTTCTTGCTAAATGCATGGAAAAAAATTGGCTTCTCGAAAGCGTGGATAAAATTAATCTTCTACTGAATATCAACTCCTAAATTTTCCATCCTCATCAATGGATCCCCGCATGGTTATTTTGAAAGCTCCAATGGGATTAGACAAGGTGATCCCTTATCCCCTTTTTTGTTCATTATTATGGCAGAATCCTTAGGACACAAACTCATCAGACAACATAATCAAGGTATACTAAGTGGACTGGAGATCACGTCTTCTGTAACTATAGTTACTCACCATCAATTTGTTAATGACACAATGTTATTTGGGAAAGGCTCCCAGGAGGAAGTTGTTCAAATAAAAAAGATCTTAGACAACTATTCTCTTGCCTCTGGCCAAGTAGTGAACAAAGACAAATCTTTGATATTCTTCTTCCACACAAGGAATAAAACACAACTTCAAATTGTTAAAACTCTGGGATTTAAGGTTGGCTCCCTCCCATGCTCTTATCTAGGAATTCCAATTGACAAAGCACTGAGAACGAAACCAGCTTGGAAATCCATTAGAGAAAGAATGGATAGGAAGATGGACTCCTGGAAATCCTAATGGCTTTCCTGGGTAGGAAGAATTGTCATGATCAAAGTCACCTTGGCAGCTATCCCTATATATCTTATGTCTTGCATTACATTACCAATGGGTAGTTACATGGATATAGTGAAGAAGCTTAGAAATTCTTTTGGCAAGGCACAGACACAAAAATAAATAAAAAAATTCTATTATTGCATGGGACACAATTTGCAAGCCAGTAGATACATGAGAGATAGGGATCAAGAATCAACTGTTCCAAAATCAGGCCCTTGGGGAAAAACTATTTTTGAAAATACATAGAGGTCAAAATCTTAAATGGGTCAGAATCATCTGAGGCAAATATTTTCCCAACCTAATTGAGGAAGAGACTTTAAGAGTTAATGACTTCCCTAGGGAATCCAGAATTTGGAACTTCATATCAAATACAAGGGCTATTATAGAAGAGAACATCACCTGGAACATCAAAGATGGGAGTAAAGCCCTATTCTGGGAGGATTCTTGGGGGGATACCCAAGCATCAATAGTTTTTTTGGATTAGACAGGATCAATATACTCCACTCAGATAAGTGGGGGTCATGGATCAAAGACTATATTTATCCTTTTCCATTGCACTCACAAGTAGGCACATGGCAATGGAAACAATTTGCAGAACTAAATTTAGGCCCCATGGATATGGAACAAATTAAATCAATTCTTCAAGATAGAATCTTTTTTATTAAATAGGGTAACAATGAACTAATTTGGAACGGATCCAAATCAGGGGATTATAAAGTGAAGGATGGCTATAGAATTATCTCAAGAGAACAAAAATAACCCAAGTCTCATCTACCAACTCATCTGTGTTGGAATAAGATATCCTTACTAAAGGCAGAACTATCCTCTTGGGTGGCCACTCATGCCAGAATCATTACTGCAGAATGGTTTAGGAAAATTGGGTACCGACAACCCTCAATTTACACTTTGTGTCTTCACAATGAGGAAGAAATCAATTGTCTTCTCCTCTCTTTCCCCTTTGCATCAGAATGTTGACAATGGTTGTGTGCTAAATTAGGTTGGGTTTCTGCATTACCTTGTGATATATTATCCCTCTTCAAATCATGGCCTTTGTTGTACAAGGAATGCATTTTTAAAAAAATTTGGATTATCTCACCATCAATTTTGATTTGGGAAATCTGGAAAGAAAGGAATAGAAGACTATTTCAAGGGAAGCAATTGGACAAAGCTTCATTGAAAAATAAAATTGGGACAGCTATAGTTAAACTGATGAATTCCTGCACTCAAATTCTAAGTTCACAACATAAATTCTACACGAGCTGGGACGACAGAATGCTGAAAGGATGGTTTGGTCTTAAGGCTCCTCCCATCATAGGTAGAGGAATTAAAGAAAATTCAATTCTCAGAGCCAATTTTCATTCGGTTTCCCCTTCTCAGGGTTGGTTTAAGTTGAATTTCAATGGATCTTCCAGAGGAAATCTTGGTCCTTCCAAGGCAGGTTGCATAATTCACTCTAGTCAAGGTGAGGTGATAGCTAAAATTGGTATACCTTTGGAAATTGACACTAATAACATGGTCGAGTTTAAATTCCTTTTATATGGTCTCTCAACTGCTTAGGAATTGGGATTGGGTAAATTATAAATTCAAGGAGACTCCATGATCACATTGAATGTAATAAGAGCTAGAATCACTACAAATTGGAGACTTCAAGCATTGCTGGAGAATATTCTAAATTTCATAGATAAGTTTGAATCAGTAATGGTCAATCACATTTTTCGTGAAGGGAATGTCTTGGCTGGCGAGTTGGCTAATCATGTGGCATTCAACTTCTCCCTCAGACTCATTAATACTTTTCAAGTGGAGGATGAATTAATACGCTCACCTTTTGTTGTGGACATGTAGCTCCTAGCCAATCACATCATCTTCGAGTTGTTGAGACTACATAGCTCCCAATCAGTCACATTAATTTCAAAATATTTTTGGTGGGTAGAGTAAACTTCCAGATCTTTCTGATACAACTAATAGAAATAATGGAAACTCCTTAGTAGATGGCACCGTCGCTTCTCCTCTGACATCGAGGACTACTTCACTTGATCATTCAATAGAACAAGTTAAAATCTTGTCTTCTTTAGCGGCCCAAAATTACCTATTTAGGAGAATAACTAAAAAGCTACACAATCAGAGGAGGTAAACTTAGTAAGAATCAAATAAGGAAAGTGCCTAATAATGGCCTCCTTGGGACTGCAAATTTGGAAATGGTGGTAAGAAAGTTGACAAAATAAGGTAGAGATTTGATGTTAAATCAATAAGTGGGATTCTTGATGTGGCTTATTGTTGGGTGGTGCGAAAGATTCGAGGCAAGATTTCATAGAAACATTTTCTGAATGCATCTCATCTTGTTTGAAGTGGGGGTAAGATTGGATTCAACTGAGGTCATTTCCATTTTTAGGTTCTCAACCATGGACACTTTGATTAAGCTACGCTCAGAACTTGAACAGGTTGCCTTTGATAGCCCTATCAATGCCACCAAGTTGAAAGAGGTAAGAAATTTTCACCATAGACTAGTGCTTCATGCTATCAAGAAAGTGATAGGTTTCAACATTCTTATCACAAATCACATATTTTGAGTTAACTCAGACATTTGTATCAGCTTCTTGGCAAGCATTCTGGTGGTTGGAACACGGAAAATCCTAGCAAAGGAAATATACAGCTGCCTCTTTGCATAGGGGTATCTTGTGGGGCTACATGAGGCAATTATAAATATAGATGTTGGCCTTACCACTCCATTACCATGTGACTTACCTATAGTGATATCAGCAGGAGACCCATTCCTAGGATTCGGGTCGAGTCCTCGAACAAACATCTATGGCAGGCCTCCAAGGAGACTGTTCATCCTCTAGCACTGCGAATGGGAAGACCACCAAATTAGGAGATATTTGATAAAAAAAGGTCATCAATTTCCTCACTAAATTCATGGGCATTGATGACGGATTGAATGTCTCATTTGGAGACAATCTGGATGAAGACCTTGACTGGGTATAGCAGTACGAATATGATGAAAAGATTCATGGTCTAGTCAGAAAATATTCATCTGATAATTAGGATGGTAATGAAGGAGATGAAGATGAGGATGATGAAGGAAATGATGAGGATGAGGAAGAGGAAGATGAGGCTGTAGAAATAGATGCAGATGAAGATGAAGAACATGCAGAAGATGAGAATGAGGAGGGGCAAGAAAAAGATAGTGTGCAGTACTCAGAAGAGTATGATGAAACAAAGAATAAAAATTCTGCAGGGAGCTCCAAAAAATACTCCACCTCTGCCTCAGATTAGATCTCTAAGCTAAGTACACTCGGATTCTTTTTGTGAATCATATACAGCAGCTTTGGTAGTTTATGCATTACTTAGTTATGAACTTATTATGGGTTTATTTAGCAGTTAGGGGCATCTATCGCTCATTTTTTTATTTATCTTAATCATGTGGATAATCTTTGGATGTTTTTTCAGACTTGTATATTTTATTTTACTAATTAATATATCTATCTCGGCATCAGCCTCTTATGGATCAAAAAACAAATTCCCTCAAAATAATGAAAGATTCATTGGGATTTTATACCTTTACCTAGAGGGTGTCTTAAACTTATCCCTATTTTTGGCCCCACATGCGGGCACATGGGTTGTCATGAGATTATTATAGTGATTTATCAAAATAGAAAACATTTGGATCTCCTTTCTTCTAGCTACTCTCTAACAACTTGCAATGTTCTTTTATTCTTCTTGACATGTTTATACATCAAATTCAATCACTTGATGATCCACGTCATCCCCCAAGGCCCCAAGTTGATGTGGCAAGTGTTCTGGTTGTGGTTACTTTAAGAGATGTTGTGCAGACCCTTTTGAATGTTTCTTAGCCTCATATCCATTTTCCAATTAGCTTTGCAAGGCATGGAAACATTTCACATGTTTCTCCTATTAGGTTCAGATTGAGTTGGTTTTTGATGCTCCTATGTCAAACCCCTAACATTATTTGAAAAAGTTTCCTCTCACATTTCCAGGTGTGCTCCAAATTAATCCTACTTTCTAGGATCTAATTTGTGTCGTCCACTAATTTTTTCTTCCACTTGGCAGGGAATTCTAGTTTCTATGCTTAGTTTGGTTATCCAAGATCTTCTCATTTTTCCCTAATAGTATTTGTGGCAATGGCTGCAATGATAAGGATTATATGTCATCCTCTATTCCTTGAAACTGGTAGAGATCTATAGTGGTGAATATCAATGAAATGTCCACTCCTTCTAGTAGCTCAACTTCATAGGTGTTTCAAAAATTAAAAAATTTGATGATATTGGAAAGTTCAAACTTCTTCATCTTAATCTTATTTTATGGTCTTGCCATAAATCTCTCCTTTTGTAGGTAGATTATGACCTCATTGCCTATGGAAAATTCATTCTACATCTACTTAGTGTGTTCTCACCCTTTGTGTCGATTGTTCATCACTTCTAAGTGTTGTCTAACCTCTTCACATATTCTTTTCATTTATTTTGTGAACTCTTATAAATTTACGCTCTTCTTGTCTAACAGGTTACTATCCTTAAGATCATTCACCCCTCTAGGTTGCAATTTACTAACAATTTTAAATCGTGTCCAGCTGGTGCTTTTTTTTACTAAGTTTTTAAATGTAAACTTTTTGTGTGGTAGAAACGATTCTTAATTCCTTGAGCTAAATTAATTTCTATCTACATCTTCTTCCACAAAATCCTCTGAAGTATCTGGTAAACTTGGTATCTAAAACTGAAACAATACTCTTTGGTACTCCATGTGATCTCATCGCTTTCTGGAAGAATAAATCAGTAAAGTAGACTACATCATCAGTCTTCTTTTAAGGGATTAAGTGTGTCATCCTAGAGATTTTTTTCACTACCAAAAATATCAAATCATGTCCCCTGTGAGTCCTTGGAAATCCCAATAGAAAATCCATATTGACATCTTCCCAAGGTCCTTCTTGAATTGGAAGAGGTAAACAATCTGGTATTTTGGTCAACCCCCTTAGGAACTTGACAAGTCCTATATTATTGAGCATACTTTTGGACATCCTGATATATTTGTGTCCAAATGAATCCCTCATTAACTAGTGTCATAATCTTATCAATTCCAAAATATCCAACCAACCCTCTAGAACTCTTTTCTTTGATCAAATTCTTCCTAATGGAAGTCTTTGGAATGCACAATTCATTTCCTTTGAACAACATGCCATCCTAGATGAAATAATCTAACCACTTAATCCATCCCATGACTTTCATTACATGCCTTTGTAAATTCCATATCATCCTTATATACAAGTGTTCCTATTGATAAAATCCCACTATAGTCACAGGCATCTGCATCACCAAGTTTCTCCCTCTCTTTAGTGCCTCTACAAACTAGTTTGACTTCTCACTCCAGTTATTTTAAGAAAAAAGTACAACTCTATGTGAATTCAACCCTCCACATACAACTATAATTAAAATTTCCTTGATTATTCAAATAATGGAGTGCTTGGTGATTAGTGTATAGCATAAACTCCCTTTGTTGTAGATATTGTCTCCATTTCTTTAGTGCTTGGATTATGGCATGGAAATCTTAATTGTAATACCCACCCCTTAGTTTGCTTTTCAGTTTTCAGTTGCCAAACTCTTTTAGGCCTTTTTATGTATGTGTGGTTTATTTTAGTTGATCTTGAAGATATTTATGTATTGCATATCGTTATGTTATTGATCCATTGTTTAGTATGTTATATCTTTTGTTTATATGTGATTTATTGTGGTCTTATGATGCTTATGTATATGTTAGGATTTCATTTGGATTATGGTTTTCTAACAATACTAATCCTACTTGTGTACGCTCATGGATCATTTGTATGTTTTGCATTACTATTTGATGTGCTTGGTATGGTATGGGACAAAGATGTAGTTACTTGCTTCGGCGAGATCCACGTGATAAACTAGTCTCAACCATTGCTTGTTATATTATATATGCATGTATGTTCATCTTTGTGATGACATGTTTGCAAGTACCAGGCTACGTATTCCCTGAATTGGCAGGAGTGAGTGTGCCCTATTGCAATATCTCAATGGTAAGAGAGGGGAGATAGTATTCAAGTCCAAATCCTAACCTAAACCTAATTGTCCTAGGAATTGGACGAGTATCAGTTTGTCTATCCTACCTGGATTCATCTAGTTGACGTGAATTCGTGGATCCCATCCTTGTGTGTGTTTGAGTTTGTTTTGGTTGATATTAGTTGAGTGCATTGATATTGTGTGATTTATCATGTTATTTGTGAAATTGAATATTATTGAAATTAATTATTAAATATAGGGTATTTAATTAATTGAAAATTAAATTAAATAACTATGTTTAATCTGAAAATTAATTAAAATATAAATATTGAATATTTAATTGGAAATTAGAGTTATATTAGATTTTATGCTTTATTAAATAATTAAATATTTGAGTGCATGGATTAAATTGTTCTTTAAATATTTAATCTATTTAATATATTATTTAATTAATTACATGTGCAAGTTAATTATTGAAATTAGAGTTTGAATTCAAAAGGCAAGTTGTTTTAAAGAGTCAAAGTGTTGCATAATTAAAGGGATATTTTAATTAATAATTTATTTATTTATTAATTTTGAGTTGAGTCCTTTTAGGGATGGACTGGTGTGTTGTCATTAGGGTTTGCATGTTTGGGGGAAGTTGACTCTCTTTAGGATAATTCTCTTCTCATTTAGTTAGAACAGGTTTTGGAGGATTTTGGAGAGCTTTTGTGTGTTCTTGGCATATTGGAGAATTTGAGGATTTTGTGGTTTCATGTTGTATTGAAGCTTTGTGTGAATTCTTGGTTTGTTTGTGCTTGGAGGATTCAAGGTTCAATATTCTTCAAAGGCACAATTCACAGTTTCTTGCATTGGATCTAAGGTAGGGTTTGTGATCCCTTTGTTGATTTCAATTCTTGTTAAAAAAATATGTCTTCTTTGTGCTTGTTTGATTGGATTTTCTTGATTAGGAGTTATTGGTGGTTATTGTTAAACTAGGTGTTCTTGAAACTCTAGATTCATTATTTTTAGAGAAAAATATAATTTAGCATAGTAGGGTTATGTTGTTCGAATTTCGTAGAAAAATTACTTATAAAACTCGTAGAAAATGAAAAATCAATTAGCCTATAGTTAGAACTATAGTGGAGAGAAAAATATTTGCCCTTAGAAGTAATCTCTTTGGAAAAAAATACCTCTGTGGAAATATACAATGAAAATATATTCACCAGTCAATTAAAAAAAAAATATTTCCCAAGAAAAGACGAAATTTCAATAGGAGGAAAAGACAAAAAAAAAGAACCTCTCATATTATTTTTCCGTTTTCGAAAATGTATTAAAAATAATAATAATAACATTGTTTGGAAAAAAAAAACTCAAACAAAATTAAATTGAAAAAAAAAATGTTTTTAAAAAAAAAGTTTTAAAAAAAAAAAAAATTAACGGCAGTGGGGGCGGTGGGCTCCACTGCCAACCCCCCGAGAGGACCAAGCTATGGCAGCCGGTACTACCGTAAGGCAGTCGGTTTGCCAGCGGCGGCCGGTACCACCTCGACAACCAGCCTGCCAGCAGCCGTGTCGCTTGAGGTGATGGGTGGGGTACGTGGGGTCCACGTCCCCCCCATAGTAAATGTTTTTTTTTGTTATTTATTTTTTTTTTTAAATTGTATTACAAAAAAATTTATTTATTAAAATGTATTTTATTTGAAATATATATTAAATACGTTTTATTTAATTTAGTTATTAAATATGTCTAATTTTTAGATGTTTATTAAATGTGTTAAATTTAATATGTTTAATAAGTATGTATTGTTTAAATTGTTTATTTAATAAGCATATTTAATATGTTTTATTTAAAAAACAATTGTTGATTTAAAATTATTCTTAACCGTTTGATTAATGAAGTTTATTGAGTTATTTAATAAACATTAGGTGATTGATAGAGTTTAAATGAGGATATTTTATATGTTGTTATTATCGTATTTGATTTGTTAGATCATTAAATGATACTAAAATATGGGCAGATTAATATTGTTTTGCCTTTAAATATTACATTGTATTTTTATTCTCGATGTACAATTATAGTGAAGTTAGTTATTATTCAATAGATCAATATATATATATATGGATTTTATAAATTGATCTATAGGTACTTGAATGTGCATCGTCTTTGGAAATTGAATTATATTTTATTAGTAATTTTGTAGGATAAATGAATTTGCATAATTGAGGTTATAAATTTGTTTATCATTATGATATAATTATGTTATCAATGGATTTTGCATTAGATCCTTTAAATATGTATATGTCACTATGTCTGAATTGTTCTTTCTGAAATGCGTTATCATACCATGATGTATTTTGTGTGTTTATCAGAATAAATTATGTATTCTTTCCTTGTATGGATATTTTCGTATTTGGGTATCTATTTGGGATAGATGACCTTTAGGAGGTAAAACCAGAGGTTTTGGGGTTTTGATTTCTTCATGGTATCTTATATGATGTCAGTGTGTGGTTTTGTGATGATGTTATGGTCCTGATACTCTATACCCAACCTGATTTGGATATGTTGTACTTTATGGTCTTATGATGGTACTTTAATTGTATGATTATTTGAGAACCTATGTGTGTATGGGCAGGATGCAATTTGAGATTTATGTACTAACTTCATGTTTTTTGGTTATGAGCCTAGGTAGGTTAAATAAGTGTATAGAGGGGAAGTGGCTTGCAATGGGTCCAGGGCTCTAAGTGGCTACTAGGGTGTCTCATTGGCAAGTTACTTAATAAGTGAAAATATGAAACATTAAGGGGTTTTTAAATGAACTAATAAGATAATTGAGTCTCTACCCATGCCTTGAGTTTTTTACATGCTAGGATGGGAGAATTAGGGTCCTTGTCCTCAAAAAAGGATTATTGAGCCACGTAGAGTCACTTGGGGGCCAGAGTCCAAGAGGGGCTACTAGGGTAGTTCTCAAGGGTAGACTTATGTGATGAAACTTCCCTATATACAACTTAGGTTATCCTACGTGTGTCGGTTACTTTTGGTATGGTGTATATTTCCTTATTATGGTTTAGAAAGCTTCTAGGATCTTTCTATACTATTGTGTATGATGTCATGTATACCTTTATGTTGCCTTTCATGTTGTATACCTGTGTGAGTGGGCCTGTTACTATCTCCTTAGCACAGTGGGAGTGGACCTTTGGTTCCACGGGGTCGGGTGGTAATGGTTCTTATTACCATTGAGATTCTGATAGTTCTTCTGCATGCCTGGATGATCCTTGTTGCAGTTTCATCTTCTTGGTCTTTTGGAGACTTGTTCAGTTACATGGGTTGTATACTTGTACCATATGTGGATATTGGTTATCAACCTTTGGAGGATGTATTGTATGTATTGTTATGTATTATTACATACCCTCCAACTTGTGCAGTGGATGTTGATTAGGTTGTATACCTTTGGTATCAAATGTATATGTGATCTTATTTATGTGAGATGTATATTATTGGATTCAGTTGATGTATCCTTCATGTTAGTTCTTTATATTTGTACTTCATAGATTATTTTTCTTAAGTAATTCTACATCAAGGAACCCTCAAGAATTATTATCTATGTATGAGTTTTACTTATGTGTATGTCATGTACTTCATTACATTGCTTCCGCATTGTTAATATTATAGTTTGTAAACATTGTTTAAAAAAAAATATCTTGTTAACTTAGTGTCATGGTTAGGTTAGTTCTCTTGGGTTTCCTGGTGGGGAATTGCATTGATCATATACTAAGTATTTTCTTAAGGCGTCATTCAAATTCTAACTAAAATAGGCAATTGATTTCTCTTCTTGAATTATAACTACTCCAATAGCTAAATTAAAAGCATCATCATGTATATGAAATGGCTCTCCCCACATAGGTACTTTAATAAATGGAATGGTATCCTAGGCTTGTTTAATAGTCTCAAAATGATTTTGACATTCTTCTATCCATATAAACTGTATATCCTTCTTATGCAGGATGAATAATGGTTCAAAAATTTAACTAAATCCTTCCATGAATCTTCTATAATACCTTGCATGCCCAAGAAAATGTCTAACATCAGTTTGAGTTTTTGGAACAACTATTGGTTGGATAATCTCAACCTTCTTTGGATCAACGTTTATTCCATCTTTAGAAATGTGATGTCCCAAAAAAATTCCTTCTTTCATCATGACTAAATATTTTTCATGATCCAAAGATATTATATGATTTTTGCACCTCTGAAGGACTTTATTAAGACTCTCAAGTGCATCTTCAAATGTATTTCCCTGTATTTTTAAATCATCCATATAAAATTCAACACATGAAGTGGTTAGATCAGAAAAAATAGAAAGTACTACCCCCTAGAAAGTAGTCGGTGCATTACAAAGTCTAAATGGTAAAACCCTATATGCATAAGTCCCCCAAAGACATGTAAACATTGTCTTATCTTGATCTTCAGGAGCCACTTGGATTTGGTTGTATCCACTAAACCCATCAAGAAAAGAGAAATAACTACTACTAGCCAAATTATCAAGCACTTGATCTATAAATGGTAAAGAAAATTAATCAATCTTAGTGGCATTATTCTCCATAATCAACACATACACGCCACCTACCCATTTTATTAGGTACTATAAAAAGTAGGGAAATCTAGTGACTGCTATAAATTGGATAAATAAATCCTACTTGTAGTAGTTTCTCTATTTCTTACTTAACAAAATCTCATAAACATGGATTGATCCTCCTTTTTCATTAGTTCATTGGCTTAACATCTTCATTATAAATTTGATGAGCACATAGGATTGGATGAATTCCTCTCATATCCTTATAATCCCAAGAAAATACTTCAATATATTTCTCTAATACTTATTTCAAATCCTTTTCTTGTTTGGGAAGTGAGGATGAATTAATAAAAATAGGTTTATCTACTTTTACCCTTATCTCTTTAGTTTCATTTTGATCGTATGTTAAAGTTCCCCTATCAATGTTTTTAAAGAAAAAGGATGTGGTACTACCTAATGTAAAATCATCTTGGGTTCTTCATCCTTCCTCACAAAATTTCACTTAAAGAGAATTCTTCTATGCTTTCAATCTCATGATGAGGTGCATTTTCTTATGGAGTAACATCAAAACCTTATTATTATTCTAAGAAATTTAGAAATTTAGAAAAAAAAATCAACTAATGTAACCATGGCCAACTCAACAAGTCCATCCCCCTCAGAATTGATATCTTCATCTACTCATTATTGAGTATCATAATATAGCGTAAACTTAGCTAGAGGATAAAGTGAAAGTGCATTTTTCTTAAGTCCATTAGAAATTCTCATGCTTCCTGATCTAAAATATATTTTGATTTTTTCCTATTTCTAACCATAGTCTTCCCAAAATGATTAGATATCCATAATCCTTCTTTCTTCCTTTTAATACCAAGATGTCCACTGGGTAATCCCATGTGTCTATAGAAACATTTACATCTTCCAAAACACCTTCAGAATTGGCAATAGATTGATCTACATGTAACATCCTAAATATTAAGCACCAAATTTGTGTACAATGTAAGAATTATTTGGTGCCTTCCATCATGTGTTTTCTATAGTGAGACCTCATATGGAACTTAATGGATACCTAAATTCAAATATAGATCCTCTTTCCTTTCATTCTTATGAAAAAATCAAGGTTAGCCCATATTTATAAGTGTGCTCGTTGATTTTTCCTTGAATTAGACAATTCATTTCATCTCCTAGGCTCTATATCCCTATTTGTGTCCTTTGTGACATATCCCAACCTCTAAATGAGTTGTACCTAAAAATCTCAAACCTACCCTATTTTCTTGGCACCCAGCCCAAATTTGGTGACAGTTTCCTAGGTACATACCAATTTTGGCATTATGTACCTAGGGACATAATGATTTTCACATTCTATCCCCACATGTTTATGCCCAAATTTGACCCAGAGATCTATGCCAAGGTTTTGGTGGTAAATTTTGGTCCTATGGTTAGCCTTCTTGATTTTAAACCCCTAAAATTTTGTGAGATGTATAAACATCATATCTCTCCTCATTTTGGGATTCATGATTCATTATCAATCCCATCCATTATATTCAAAAGAATTCAAGCTATCAAGTGAAAGGAAATAAGAGCAAGTTCATGATCCATCAAGAATTCAAAGTGTTTTCTTTCATAGATCTATCTTTTTCTGCTATTTGAGGCAAAGAAAAGGATTTTTATATCAAGGATGAAGATTTGCACCTATCCATTTCCATTCAAATATTCTCTCTCTTCTCCTTAATCAAACATTGTGGTGAATTACAAAATGCATTCCATGAGGTTTTTCTTTCATGATTTCCTTTTGGGTTTTTGTGTTAAGTCAGAGTAATTGCACCAATAGACTTGATCACATTCAAAGAAGCATTTACATTTCCAAGGTATGATATACTTCATTTTATAGATCTAGCCTCTAATAAATGACATCAGACTCTCCTTTATTTTATTTCATTTCAAGGTTTTTTCCTAAATAAAAACCTTCTATCCAAAACTTCTTTCTCATTTTTGTGTGTGCAAGAATAGGTTACGAAGCTATCAGAAGAAATCTAGAAATAACCGGAACTATCAGAGAAACCTTGGAAGTTTGAGGATAAAACCTAGGGAATATATATCAAATTTTCCATTATTTCCCTAGGTACATATCAAATTTGGCATTATGTACCCTCTAGATTCAACTCATATTTGGCAAGGAGTTAGGTTATAAGTTTCAGGTGTCATATTTGCATTTACAAATATTTTGTAGGATTCTATTTGTCTGATATTCAGATCTGAAACAACACATCTCTTATTTTTATTATGATTTCATATTGATCTATATTAATCTACATTTCTTATCTTTTTATCATTTTCCATTTCAATTTTACATATTACAACAAAGGATTATTTACCCATTTAGCGTTTGGGACCTTTCTAGCCTATTGGGACATCTTCCTTCTGAATGTGCAATCTTGAAAAGGAGAAGTGTTCTACCTCTTTTCATTACTTCCCTTTTTATATAGTATAATTTTGTGAACCTGACGTATTACATTTCCATTCTAATTTTTGGTGTTATATCTCATTTACCTCTTTGATATCTCTCATTAGCATTAAAGGAGTTTACTAAATTAGACTGGTGTGTGATAACTTAATTTTTTACCTTTCTCCTCACTTCTCTCTATCAATTGAATGGATTTGATCATACTTTATTGCATTTCATGATATTTTCATTCCTTCATGGTATTCTTTTGTATGGCATTATGAGACTTTCAAATCTTTTCCTTCCTTATAAGGCATATTTCAAGACTTTTATCAATGTTTCATGTACTGTTCTCATTCAATTATTAAAAAAAATGCATGGAATATGCTAATTACAAAAGGGTATTTTCTGATGAACCTAAATATAAAATTATTATAAATATTCCTAATCCTCATCCTATAGATCCTATTGTTCATAATAATAGAGATCTATCTTAGGTAATGATCTCATCCTAGTGAGACCTAGATCTCCTCTTCCTCAGCCCACCCTAATGGATAATCTTAGGTAATTTATACTATGTAATTATATAGATGACCTTAGACAATCTTCCTTTAATCAAATCATTATTCATGATCTTTATGCTAAACATTTTCTTGATAATTTCTCTCTGAGAGTAACATTAAGTAGACATGAAGATCTTTATAAACCTCCTACTTATACTCCTTGACAACAAGGGAATAATAATAATAATAATAATTCTCCTACTAAATAGAATATGTTTCCTTCTATTCGTCTTTATACCACACATTTCCACAAATCTCAAGGTGAATCTCCTTCACCCTCTACAATAAAAGATAATTATAATGTGGGTTATGGCATCACTACTCAACAAGGTTACAATGGCTTAGGACTTGGAATGAATGAACAAGGTATTAAGGTTCCTATAAATCCCCCTACATAGGTCACTAGATGTAGTTTAGTTTTTATACCTCAAGTTACCACTTTTCCTTCTTCCAATCCTTCTTTGTCTCAACACAAACCTCCTCTTGATATTATTTTACCAACACCATCCATTACCACACCTCACTTTGATGACTGATTGGATTTAGTTAAGAGAATCTTATGCAGAATTAAATACAACCCTAAAATTCAATTTTCTTATATAAATTTTCTATAAAATCAAAGACCTATTCATGATGAATTTCTCTATCTTTTTCATCATAGCAATAAACACTCTCTTTCTAGTTGTATTGAATTTAGACAATTTTCTCAATATTTGGTAGGTAGATCTCTTCTTTCTTTAAAAATGGATATTATTCTTTTTCTTGACATCAAAGACATACCTTAGCATACCTTTTCTCCTAATATGTTTCCCTTCATTATGTAAACTTATAAGCTTACATCTTTGGGGAGTCTTTTTTTTGCATAATGTGTATTGTGGGCAACATAATAGGACTTTTCCCTTGTCTTTCTGTTGAGATGGAAAGGTCTCTCTATCTTCTTCATTTCTTCTTACAAGGGATTCATTATCTCTTTGTTGGATGAATATTTTATACTTTTATATCCTTCCATACATGGACTTATTTTTTAAGGAGCTTTCTCTCTAATGGGATTTATATCCTTCTTTACAATCTCTTCCTTTCTTAAAGTGTATATCTTATAGAATTGATTTTTCCACTAAATTTTATATAATGTAGCATCCTTTCATGTCCTTTCATATTCTCTTTATGTATACATATTGTTTTATGATGGTACATACATTTTTTCATGAGGTTCTTTGTTTCACACAAGGTATTTACCTCATTTCTAAAATATCTATTTCATGCCTCAAAGGGTATATCTATCAAAAAATAATCTTCCATTTAGGGAATGAATATTGTTCTTTCACAAGTCATTCACTATCCCTTTTTTGACTTGTCTCTTTTATAGTATGATGTCCTCCCTTTCATAAATTTGTTTGTCTTACATTAGGATCCTCTCTTTTTTAGGAGACTTATATCCTAGTTTACAACTTATTTTTTCTTGAAAGTACATGTATATTACAAAAGGTATATCATTTAGAGTATACAATGTACTCTATTTTCCTTTCCTTCTCACTCGGGCAGAATAGTTTTATGTGTCAATCCTATTCTTTCCTTTTTATTTCTAAGGATTCACTTTCCTTAGTATAGTGGAATTTATTTATTATGTGATATTCTAAATTGTGTATTGGTGTAGGCCTTGATAATGGAGTGTAGAAAAAATTGTAGTTATTGCTTAAAAATCATTGTAGTCATCTACATCTGCTAAGTTCTAATGCTCTCAAGTCTGATTAATATTTCCCCCCTTATGGAACTTGAATGACCATAGTCTTGTTCTAGATATTTTGATCACTCATTCCTCCCAACACTAGCTGGCACTCAAGATAGTTTGGTCTTTGACAATCCATAAATTGGAGGGCCTCACATTTGAGAGTGTTAAAAATTTGACATTGGAGATATGGTGATTTCTTGACAGATTTGAATGTATCGTGCATATTTGATAGACTTTCTTGTATATTTTTCATGTTTCTCTTCATATGGATCTATTGTACAATTTAATACATATAAATATTTAGGGATATCTACTATAGACTTTAAGAATTAACAATCATTTGTAAAAATTCTCTTATAAATTGGGTAAAGGATTATGCTCACATCCAAATTGTGTGTTGTTGTAGGCCTTGATAATGGAGAGGTAGAAAAAATTGTATTTATTTCTTAAAAATGATTGTAGTCATCTAGATCTGCTAAGTTCTATTTCTCTCAAGTTTGAATAATCTTTTACCCTCGTATGGGACTTTAAAGACAACACTCTTGTTCTAGTTATTTTGATCACTCATTCCTCCCACCCCGAGTTGCCACTAAAAATAGTGGAAGAGCACTAGTAGCCAAGTGTGTTCCAATAGTCATGCACTTTGTTAGAGTAATAAATTGATTCCACTTATTAATTAAATCATTTTGATTTAATTACTAAGCCACTTATTACCTATATTTTACTTAAGCTAAACTTTAGGCATATAATAATCAATTCTTTTATTAATTATTATTATGCAACCTAGATTTTTCCCCTTTAGGGTTTTCCTTTTAGGGTTTCGATCACCTTCATAAGGTTTGATATCTTTGTATTTTGTATTCCCTCTCTGAATGAATATTTTGTCTTAAAGAACATTTTTGTCTCCAGGCTTTTCTTTTGTAACAGGTTATCTTGCATGCAAATGATCTTGGCTTATGAATTCTTTGAATTCTAACATGGTATCAGAGCCTTGTTGTTGTTTCCCATTCCTGAGTTTTAAAATTTTTTGGAGCTCTAAGGGTTTCAAGTTTTCTCTCAGATTTTAGTGGATTTTGGGAGGATTTATTTTTTGGAGCACTTTGGACAAAAATTGACATGTGGGTTGCGTCCAGAATGCCCCAAAACCCACATTTTCATATAAAGCACATCCTATTTGGACAAAGTTGAAATTTGGGCCCTATTTTTGCATGCACAACCCTTGGCACATTTTACAAGGCAAAAATCTACCTCAGTTTTGATGCCACCTTGATTTTGACGCCGCCTCAAAATCCTTGCCCGACTTTCATTAAGGAGAGAGAAAATGATACAGCTTGCCCTTTTTCATAATGAGCACCTTGTGGTTTTATGCTCATATCTTGCGCATACGATATCATTTTTCAGCAAATGAGATATCATCGGAAAGCTCATTCCAAGCCTGACCTAATTTTTGAGGATTGGTTTTCTGATTTTTCCATCTTTCATGGTTTTTACAGACAAATTCAGGGTTCCATTTTGCACTCCGGTCGCTCTATCTTTCTTCTCCGGACTCCATTTTTTTACTTCAACGTGGTGTCGAAAAGTTGATTTCATTCTCCTTCCTCTTGTATGGGTCTCATTACCAGAATCGTCTCCAAGTATATATTATTCATTTTTTGTTTTTAGCATTCTGGTGGAAATTTTGGATGTTTCAGGTCCTGGGATCATTTTTGTGCATGGGATGACTTGTTTTTAGTTGTTATTCATTTTTCTACAGCTTTTTTTCATTCCTGTATATTGTAGACATCTATTTCTATAGCTTTTCTTGTTTGCAAATGCACTAAAATAAAGTGGCATCTGATGCATGTTTGTTATCCTGCACATTTTGTGCTTGATTGTACTCGCACTATATTATAAAGTGCCATGTGGGCATGTGATGTTTGCCTTGTTTTCCATCTACCTTTATCAAGTGAGTGTTCCTTCCACAACATTAACCTCATTATGTGTTTCCAGTGAGTGTTCCTTCCATGACACCATCATTTATTTGTGTTTGTACATTCTTCATCATGAAGTGTTTCTTCGTAGTTTGATTAAGTTTACCTATCATGCCTCTCCCTGCTTAGCATTATGGGGGGGGTATCTCCTATTGGTTCTAATGCTTCCTTGGTTTGATTGATCAGCTCTTTAGGTTTTTTTTACAATCTTCTCTACCTGATCATTATCTTTTATAGTGGAGGTTCCAGCAGTTATTTTTTGACAGTGTTTGCACCTTCATGCTTCAGAGGTGTTCTACATGTTCTTTCTTTGTTCCTATTTTATGGGACATTCTCTAGTTTGGAGGCTTCATCTCTTTTTGGAGAGGGATTTTTCTCCTCTTTACAGAGATTTTTGTACTTGGGTACCTGATAAGGCCTTGTTGTCGGGACCCATTTTTCCTTCTTTTAGTAGTTCTTTCTAGGTTTTTAGCTTCTCCCTAAGTTTATCTTAAAGGGGTGTGTTAGAGTAATAAATTGATTCCACTTATTAATTAAATCATAATTATTAAGTCACTTATTACCTCTATTTTACTTAAGCTAAACTTTAGGCATATAATAATTTTTTTTTATTAATTATTAATAATAATTAATTCTTTTATTAATTATTATTATGCAACCTAGATTTTTCCCCTTTAGGGTTTCGATCACCTTCATAAGGTTTGATCTCTTTGTTTTTTGTATTCCCTCTCTGAATGAATATTTTGTCTTTCAGAATATTTTTGTCTCCAAGCTTTGCTTTTGTAATAGGTTATCTTACATGCAGATGAACTTGGCTTATGAATTGTTTGAATTCTAACACACTTGACCCCCAATTACTAATTTTAAAGGATCCAAAAAATGATAACTAAAATCCCATTAATAAATTTCACATGTACCAATACTCGATCATTTTTTATCTTTTTGGTTTCATAATATCTCATTTGTGTACCACTTCTATGACATTTGTGCACAAGTACTCGGACATTTGTCCACAAGTACTAGCAATTTTGAGTGCACAATTATGGGGGCATCTTTAAGTAGGTATCAGGTGACACTTTGAAATGGTCAACTACCTATCACTCCCACCCTTTCTCTCCCCATTTCTAGGTCTCTCTCTTCCTTCATCTTTACTTGACTCCCTCTCTCTCCCTATATCATTATCCACCTCTCTCTCCTCATTTATCTTTCTCACATTTATCTCTTCGCTCTAGGTCTCATCCCTCTCTCACCAAGCTCTAGGTCTCTCACATATATATCTATCCCCTCTCTTATTTTCCTACCTCTTTACCACTCAAGCTACCTCTTTCTCTCTTTGTGATCTTCTCTCTCTTCCTTCCCTTTCTACCTCTCCCCTTTCTAGGTCTCTCAGTCACTCTCTATCTTCCTCTCCATCCCTTCTACCTTATCCTTCTCTTTCTCCTTGTTCTTCTCTCTCTCATCTTATCTCTCCATCCCCTCTCTCGGTCATTGTCTTTCCCTCCCTTTTATATGATGTAGGGAGTAGAATGTGTGATACATAGATTAGGATATAGTGTTGAGGTTATAGGGTATCGGCATAGGATTTAGGGTACAAGATTGATGGTATAGGGTTTAGGGTACATGTGGTTGAGGGTACATTATTTGTATAAATACTTCCCTCTATCTCTCTCTCCCTCTCTCTCTTCTCTCTCTCACAACTCCCCCTCTTTAGTTCTCTACCTCCTTTTATTCCTCTCTTCCTCTCTATCTCCCCTCCCTCCCTACCCCCATATCTTTCTCCCTATCATATTCTCTCTTATTTTATCTCTCCATTTTCTAGGTTGTCACCTCTCCCTCCCATCCTCTTTCTCCCCTCTAGGTATCTCTCTCCCTCCCTCTTCATTGAAGTCTTAGTACCCACCTCTCTCTATCCCCTTCTATATATCTCACCTCTCTCTCTCTCTCTCTCTCTCTCTCTCTCTATTCTTTTGTCTCTCTTCTACTCCATCCCTCCCATCTCTAGGTAATTAAGTCTCCCAATACTTTAAAATCTATAGGGTTTAGGGTATATAAATTGTTTGGGGTATAGGCTTTTGGGAATAGGGTTTAGGATATAGAGTTTCAGGCTTAGGATTTAGGGTTGAAAATATTGGTATAGGGATTAGGATACAAGATTCATGGAACAAGGTTTATGGTACATATAATTTAGGGTTGAGGATATTGGTATAGAGATTCCAAGATAGTGTGTTCTTTTTTAAATATGTTATAGTTGATTATATCAGTTTCTTGAGTTCTTAGTTGTTGGATAATATTGATAGCCATTTGCATGAGGCATTTCCCATAGACAATCAAGTTGCATATGATGAGTGGTTAGTTATCCTAGTTATCAATTTGGGTTAACTACTCTCTGTGAAAGTCTTGTCTATGTATGTTGACTCTTCATATAAGGAAATCTTATAGAAAGGATTTAACACGATGATTACTTTGAGTGAGGTATTTTGAAAGAAACATGGTGAAAATTGGAAACTTCAATTTTAAAATCTTCTTGTCAATATAAAGTATGTGGAGCAAAAACTTTATGGTTAGGAGCTTCTCATGTCACATACTAATGATTTCATATTCGTCTAAAATAAAGAGTGGGTTGTCTTTCAATCATCTATGCATTTGTTTACTACAAATGAGTTGATTTTTCAAAATAATAAAATTGTTAAATTTGTTGGCAGTGGCTATTTTGTAGTGTAATACATATAAAGAAAAAAAGAGAGATCTATCAGACTTTGAGAATGAACAATCATTTGTAAAAATTATCGTGTACATTGGGTAAATGATTATGCTCACTTCCAAATTTTTTTTTGTTACATAGGCCTTGATAATGGAGTGGTAGAAAAAATTGTAGTTATTGCTTAAAAATTATTGTAATCATCTAGATTTTCTATGTTTTTTATTACGGTAACAGCAGGTTTTGAAGGGGGCCCGAAACCCTTTAACAAACCTAAAGAAAGATAAGCATTAAGAACCAATAATTAAAACTATCTGTCACAGACAGAGATAGAAAACCAAGAAGGGATAACACCCCATATTTATAAGACTAAGTTCAACCACAAAAAAAAGGATGAAAACAAAAAAAGAAACTTCCAACAAGGCGAAAAAAAAAAACTTCAAACACACGATTCAGTCTAGCATCTTGGAACACTTCTCAGATTCTACCATCTGTAATTCCGTAATCTAGATTTCCACCATCTGATTTTCCATATTATAGATATAATCCCAAAGATTAGTTAAACCTTTGACTTGAGTCGTTGTCTTCTTTCTTGTGCTGGATCTAGTTCTAGATCCTAGGCCTGATATCTAGATGTCGTGTTTCCCATCATCCTCCAAATTTTCTCTGTCATTACAGTTCCCTTCCAGTAGGGTATGTAAATCTTTTAGTTTATCGACAGAGGTTTCCATACCCAATTTGATGAGAGTAGTCAGCTTCCTTATCATTATCTTATTGTTGTTGGTTTTCTCATTAATCGGGTTAATCCTATTGTCAATCATTTTAATTATCTTGTCCTCCAGCATGGTACTATTACTAGTAACCTCATCAAAAACATTATTACCTTTCTGATACATCACTGCATCATTCCTCATTTTGTCTATGATCTCCTCTAGAAGGGTATTTCTTTCTTCAAGGTCTTTACACTTAGCCTGCAACTCATGAATATCATCATGTACCCATTTGTCGATATTGTAGTAAAACATAGCTTTGTTTCTGGCCACTTGAAGATGGGAAATGTTGATAGATATTTTAACCTTAAAGTCCTAATCCCAGAGGTCTTCTCCCAAACTCCTCTACTTCTGGTGATTATCCTTCTCATTAGCATCACCCATGGGGCACTCAGGAGGAGTAGAGTTAATTTCACAGTCAATATGCTCATTCTAGTCCTTTGTATCAAGATCGACAAAAAAAAATTCACTTTGGGATTTTTTAGACTCTTCTAGATTATTAGTAGCAATATTTTCCTTAACCTTTCCAGTGCTATTCTTTTCAGTTTCATTTTCCTCTGGTTCTTCAATTGTCATTTTGGCCCTGTTCTCCAACGTTTCTTCATTCCTCTTATTAGGATCCTCCTTATCTTCCATAGGTTCATTCTGATTCTTATCAATATACATTTATACCAAGTTGTCAACTTGTTCTATTATCTCCTTAGAGATAGTATTATCCATGTCTGTGGTATCCTCAGTGGAAAATTCACCTTCCTCACCCATATGCTCAGTGATAATAGGGTTAGCCTTCTCAGAATCCTCTCTATTTGTTTGCTCCACATCTTTGTAATCCTCATCCTCAGAAGAGTCCTCTCGCTAGTCATCATCAGTCCTCATACCTTCCACATCATCAAATATAGAGAGTGTGATATCAACTTCCATTGGACCTTTACGGCTTTTTTGTTTGTGGCTCTGCTAGCTTTCTTTCCACATGACATCTCCACATTCTTTCTTTTAGCATTATCAATCTACTTGTAGAGAGGCTCAGGGATGTGTTTTTTAGCATACTTTGCAATGAGAAGGATGATCCCCTCATGCAAAATAGGGGTAGCCCTAACTCTAAAGTCCACAATGCTCTAGTTGAGTGAGCTAAGTAGGTAAAATGGGAAAGAAATCCTAACATCATGTCTAAATGATTAACGAGCACAAAATGGTAGTTGTAAACTTTAGAGTACCTAGTGTTAAGCATGAAATATTCCATTATTGCTCCAATTAAAAAAGCCCATATGCGTTTGATTTTGGACAAGTTTACATAGTCCAGGTTGTCTTTAACCTGCATAGCCTGCTCCTCATTAAACTTAGGAAAAGTTTTATAGGATTTATTTCCCACTCTCTTGTCTTTGATGAATGCATCCCATCCAGAGGGAACTCTGTTATCTCCACCAGAAGTTCTAAAGTTAGGGTAAAAGATTTACCCATTACCCAAAATGTTAACTTTACCATTCTCCATCCCGACAATAAATGCCTTCGTGATCTCCTTGTCATTACCATGTAGGCGTTTTAGGTATCGATGCACTTTTCCCTTCTTAATTTTTCTCCAGACATATTTCTCCTTCACCCATTTACACTCAGCTGGGTCCTCTCTTTTTAAGTCTCCACCCATAGCTTCCTCCTCTTTAGTGATGCTAGAGTTGCGAAGTTTCATCAACTCCTTAGCAGTAATCTCAAAGATTCTTAGACAATAACCAGAATACTTCAAATAATTGAGTTTATGCATTAACTATCTCTTAATGACCCATAAAGCATGTGACGGAAGAGGATCTCTTAATAAAACCCACCTTGTGATTAATTCTGTCATGATTAATTAATAGGTTTATTGCATCATTTACCTTTACTAAGTCATGCCACTTGTGAGTGACATCACATCTAACTCCCAAGTTAGCCAACCCATCTACCACTTGGTTGGTTTTACAGTAATTTTGGGTTACATGAAAGGCAATGAATTTCGAAGCAACTTCACTAATTTTGTCAATGATTTTCTTGATATTCCAAAACACCTTGTTGTTGCCTTTAATATTATTGATGATGTTAAGAGAATCACCCTCTAGCCAGGATTTTTTACATTCCAGCTCTTTTTCCAGCAACATCACATTAAGAGGATTCATTACTTCAGCTGTGTGATTAGATTGCACTCCTAGGGGAGCAGCTATATCCCGAATATAGGTTCCCTTCCAATCTCTTATTATTCCTCCTGCTCCATCTATTCTTGGGTTGCCTTTTGAAACCCCATCAAAGTTGAGATTAACCCAATCATCAAGAGCAGAGGTCCTAGTTGCATTGACTCTCAACTATTTAGATTTAGGATCAGGAATACTGAATTACTATTCTCTAGTGTCCCCAATAGTCTTAGAAAAATTATTATTACTTGATGATGTGAAGTTTTCTTCCAGCGCTCTGTAGATGTGGTTGCCAACAACTTTCAAGCTGGACTGTTTATCCCTGAATATGCTGTTATTTCTTTCTTTCCATATTTGCCAACATAAGTGGGGAGGAATTAAAATCCAAAATTCTTTTGCAATTAAGTTTTGGGAAGGATTTCTCTATTGTATGACAAAATCCCACCAAAGGAGAGGAAAAAACAAGCACAGATTCCATTTCCTAAGGATAACTTCCCAAACCTTTCAGGTGAAGGAGCAATGTAACATTATGTGATCACAACTTTCAGCTTGTTCTAGATAAAGAACACATCTATTAGCAAGATAAAAGTCCCTTTTAGAAAGATTATCAAGGGTAAGAGGTTTATTCTGAATTAAGAACCAAAAGAAGAAGTTCATTTTTGGAGTGAGATGTTTGTACCAGACAAAAGAGCAAAGAGGTCTCACCTCCCTCACAGGAAGGAGATTATAAGTAGAAGAAACAGAATACTTACCATCCGGACTAGGGTCCCAAATAGTAATATCCTAGGAATTATCTTTAATAAACTAGGTCTGTAACTCATGTTGGAAGGAATTAAATATGCTATCTATGTCACCAAGATTCCTCCATTTATTTTCCTTCCAGTAATATTTAGCCTTGATCCCAAAATTTTCTTTGCACCTGTCTATAGCTTGTTTCCACTCTTGATTAAAAGATAAGGGATCCTTGTGGATTCAGTTATCATCCCAGAAGTTGATTCTCCTTCCATCTCCCAGCTTCCATTGCTTCCCTTTGATGATGAGATCTTTGGTTGAGCTAATACTAATCCAGATATTTGAGCCATTAATGCTATTAGATCATTATTTATATAATCCTCCAGAGTATGAGAATTAAAGAGGTATTTATTTCTTATAATCCAATTCCATTCTTTTTGTCTCCATAAATTCTCCAAAGTTGTTTAACCAAGAGGGCCTTATTGACATTTTTTATTGATCGTAGTCCAAGACCTCCCAACTTTTTTGGCTTACAATCATTTTCCTAAGCCACGAGGCTGAGTTTTCTCTTGTCTTCTACACCTGACCAAAGAAACCTTTTCTAGATTTTCTCTATCACCATGGAAAATTTATGAGGAATCTTAAAAAGACTCATGGCATAAACGGGGAGATTTTGAAGCGTAGATTTCAGCAGTTGAAGCTTCCTTGAATTTATTAAAAGCACCCCTTTCCATCCAGCAAGCTTGTTATTATATATGTCTATGATTGAATACCAAAAACTGTCAGGAGGTTTAGAGCATAAAGGTAATCCCAAGTAAGAAGAAGGGAGACTACCAATATTATAGCCTAAGATCTTGGATATCCTTTTCTGTCTCTCCAAAGGGGTAGTAATGAAGCAAACAAAACTCTTAGTTCAGTTGATAAGTTGGCTAGTTGCTATAGTGTAAACAGAGGTTGGGATTTCTTAAAGTTTCTAGCTTCTTTTATTGTTGCCTCCCCCATTATTAGAGTATCATCCACAAATTGCTCATGAGAGAAAGTAGTGCTAGAAGAAGAAGGGAGGATGCCATTGATTTCTCCCTTTCCCACCAGTTTATTAATATACCTTCCTAAGCATTCAGCAAGAATAGAAAATAGGATTAGAGATATAGGATCACCTAGTCTCAAACCTCTTGAAGGTTTTAAAAATGATCCTTGACGATCCACCTTTAACAATGATAGAGGAGCAAATAGTTGAGATCAATTGGATAATAAGTTTGATAACCCATTATCAAAGCCAAAAGAATTAAGAACTTTCTATAAGAATTGTTAGTCAACTCTGTCGTAAGCCTTGGATAAACCCAATTTCATCTTGAAGCCTTGTTTTTTAGTAGCTTCCAGAGAATGAATGTTCTCATGAGAAACAATAATAGAATCCAGAATTTGTCTTCCAGGGACAGAGTCGTTATGCTGGGGGGAAATGATATTCAGGAGAATGGATAACAGTCTGGAAGTGAGAACCTTTGAAATAATATTGTACAAACAATTACAAAGGCTGATAGGTCTAAAGGCATCCACCGAGTTGGCTCCCTACTTTTTAGGTAGGAATACCAAAAAAGTAGCATTGAGCTCCCTTAGGAGGATTTTTGTACCAAAGAAATATTTAACTACCGCCTGCACATCTATACCAAGGATATCCCATAACTGCTGGAAGAACAGCCTGGGAAAACCATCAAGACTAGGAGATTTCTCCCCTTCAAAGGAAAAAACCACACTCTTAATTTCCTTGTCTGAAGGGATAGATTGGAGGTATTTGTTTGTTGGATCATCTACCAGCTACGAGATAGCTGAAAGAATTTATTCCTTGTCAATCCCATTTAAGTTGACATCCTTAGATAGGAGCTGAAAGAAATAGTTGTGCATCTTTGTTCTAATTTCTTCTTCCTTACTTATAGTCTTATCATTAGATTTTGGGCTAGAGATCTTGTTAGCAACTTTACGTTTCATGGCTATCATATGAAATAATCTGGTACTTTTATCCCCAACCTTGAGCCATAGCACTTTGGATCTTTGTCTCCAGAAGGATTCCTCCTTAGATATTATGTTATGATAATCTGCCAGCATTGAGTTTTCCATAGCTTTACTTTCTTCTGAAAGGCCTTCATTCTGGATTTTTCTTGTATTTCCTTAATATCAGCCCGCATTCTACCTTTCATTTGGAAAATATCTCCAAAAACCTCCTTGTTCTATATTTTGAGTTTCCTTTTCATGGTGTTTAATTTTTTATCAATTCTATACATGGCTCCCCCCTCTAGGGTATAGTTTCACCAGTATGCTATCCTTTCTTTAAGATTTGGGTGGTCCATCCACATTTTTTCAAATCAAAAGGGAATGTTATTTTTACAATTGATCAAATTATCATTTAAGGATATAGGAAAATGATCAGAACCAATACGTAACTAAGAAGAAAGGGAGAAAGAATACCTGGATATCCAATCATGAGATAAAAGAGATCTGTCCAATTTGACCTAGATGAGGTCATTCCCAATTCTTCTATTATACCAAGTGTAGTCTATTCCTTCCGGCTCCATATCTAAAAAGGCTTCATCATTCATGTAATCCATCAGATCAGTTCTACTATCCATCTGGGAGGGGATGCCACCCTTTTTCTCCTCATTTCTCAGGGGGTATTAAAGTCTCCCATTACCATCCAGATATCTTCTTGGAATTGCTTACGGATCTCTCTCAAACTTTGCCAATACCTTAATCTGTCTATTCTAGTATTAGGAGCATAAATATTGACAAGATTCCAAGTTAAAGTTATCCTTTATATAGTTAGCCTTAACCAGAAGAATATTCTCCTCATTTGTAAGGAAAGTACAATTAATAGTCTGTTTATTCTAGTAAATGACAATGCCACCTAAGCCACCATCAGAGTCAACTCCTAAACTACCACCATTCTTAAACATATGAATTTTTTCTACTTTATCTTTGATCATTTTAGTTTTTTGGATAAGTAATATGTCTAGTTTACTTTCTCTAACTTGATTCCTTAGGACATCTTTTTTATGGGGACTATTTATTCCTCTAATGTTCCAAGATATAACTTTCATTTAGAGAGTTGGAGAGCATATCTAAGGGATGGTTCGTTGTCGACCATCCACTATATTTTTTTTTACTTCTTGATCCTGTGTCTTTTTAATGGATTTTCTTCCCTTTTTTTTGGGAGTTCCCACATCAGCCTTTTGTTGCCTTCCTATCTAAACACCTCCTTGGGTTTGATTGTCTTGTTTCTTTTCTGATCCATGAGGATTTCTTTGGTTCTGTCTTTTTTTATGGCACTTTTAGCTGAGTTTTTTTTCCATTTATTTCAGTCCATGGTTCTTCTTGACTTTCCCCTAATATAATATATCTATCTTGTCTTTCTTCAATCCATAGGTCCACCAGAGGGGATAGGACTTTGTGTGTGTGTAAATGGGTACCTGTTGAAAAAGACACAAACACTCAATAAGTCATTGCATTAGCTTGAAAGGTTAGATAAAACGTTCAAAACCACTAATATCGACTTATTGCCTACTAACTAGGAGTGTAATTAGTAACATATCAACCCTCAGAATATGCTACAAATCAGTGACGAATACAACCTAGCATGAAGGATTTTAGATTAAAACAAGCTAAAAGATGATAAAGCATGCAATCTAGCTCTAAAAGTTGAAATGAAAACAATGCAAAAGCATGAAATAAAGGATGAAATATGATTCTAATGTTAATTCAACAGCATAACAATGTAATTTTGATCTAATGTGAAGGCTTATTTCCTCTCAAAAATGGCTTCTATTTATAGAAGAATAGGAGAGAGAGAGAGGGGGGACAAGGTTCATTTATGAATTAGAAGACCCATAAATGAAGATTTAAGAGTCATTAATGCCCAAGGCATTAATAAGGCATGTGAGAGACATAGGCTTAAGGCATCTTCATTAATAAGGCATTAATGAAAGCCTTAAAGAGGTAAGGGAGGATGTAAGAGGATGGCTTGAGAAAGAGGA
>MU227227.1:1098837-1144238 GCA_018584345.1 Thuja plicata
GGACATTAAATTGATTTAAAGAATTATGCCAAGCAGTAACAAGGTCATTTGGACATAATCGAGGGTATGATCACACTTAGGGAAAATAGGGTCCATAGTTAGAACAGACCAAATTTAGGTGGTTACAGACTTCGTCATCAGTCACTTCAAAATTACTTCCATTCAACACTGGGTCCCCAGAATTTGTTCCTAAATGAATAAATGGATTCTCCATCCTAATAGGAGAAAGAACCCCCTCATTATCCATAATCTCACTCGTATCCTTTCTCAAGCTTTTTGGCATAGGCTCCTTTTGTTCCTTGACTTGATCTTAGGCTTAGTTTTGATGGATTGAAGGACTGTTATTATTCTCGATCTCTGTTGTTTCCTTTTCCATTGGGATCTCTGGGTCATTCCTTGCCTCATATGATTCTTTTAACTCATTGTCCTACTTATTCTTTGTAATGATGTTGCAGTCCTTACTCTTGTTTTCTAGATTCTCATTAGGTTCTTCTCCCTCCTTATTATCATCTTGAAGGCTTGTTCCAGGATTGATTCTAAGTGTTTCATTCGAATTAGATTTCTCCTTCCATTCTTTCCTTGGCTCCCATTGTTTCCCTTTATTACCTTTCTCTTTCCGTTGTTTTAATGGGCATTATTTTGCCCAGTGTCCCACTTTTTTACAAGAGAAGTAGACAAATGGTACATATTCATATTCAACAGATTGAATATGCTTACCCAACTTTGAGTTGATTTAAATAACCTCAGGAAGGTCCGCATTTTGGTGTATATTAACACAGATTCTAGCATACACCAGCCTGGGCTTAGCAGTTGTCATAGGGTCTATGGAGAGAAGTTCTCCAAAATCCCCCCTCAAAACCTGCGAAGACATCTTCATGCCAGTACTCCATAGGAAGACTTGGAAAACAAACCCAAACAAGGGCTGTTTTGAATAGAATCTGCATTCAAGTCCATATTTGTCACCCATTTTTGGAGGGCCAGAGATGATTTTCCCAACATCCAAGGGCCTCCACAAAGCACTTTTGAAATATCTTCCATGCTCGAAAATACAAAGGAGAAAAAATCTTTTGCCATTGCCACTATATCGACTTGCCCCTTGAGCTTCCATTTTCAAGAGATAAATACTCTAACCAAGTCAATATTGGCTCTAGTCCCCATAAAGTTTCCTACCAATGTAAAAGCCATGTTTGATACTGTATGGTCCCCTAGGGGATTAGGTATTGAGGTTCCAAACATGCCCTTACTAGGCTCAGAGATATTGCTAATACTGGGGAAAGAGGATTTTCCAGTTGGTTTAACCCCAAATAAAGATGACCAGCTGCCTTTGGCCTGAGTCCCAGCAAAAATGTTTCCACTTTTACTAGCAAGGGAAGACTTACTTGCTTTAGTCATCTTTTCTGGCCCACCTCCTCGGGAATGAGCAGCATCTGGGTCCTTGTCGTCATCTGGATCCTTAGTGGAGCCCTCACTTGATGATCCTCCTGCCTTCTGCTAGTCTCCTGCCACTGCAGGCTCAGGAATCCTTCTAGCTTCGCAATTTCCACCAAGGAAAGAATTCAAATTTCCTCTCGCTTGACCTCCTCCTCCGCCTCCTGCTCTCTCGCCTCCTATCATGTCGCATACTGCTCATCAGCTTTGAATGAAATGTATCTAGATTTTCTATGTTCTATTGCTCTCAAGCTTGATTAATATTTTCCCCCCTTATGGAACTTGAATGACCACAATCTTGTTCCAGATATTTTGATCACCTGTTCCTCCCACCACTATTTGGCACTCAAGATAGTTTGGTCTTTGACAATCCATAAATTAGAGGGCCTCACACTTGAGAGAGTGTTAATTGACATTGGAGATATGGTGATTGCTTGATAGATTTTCTTGTATCATACACATTTGATAAAAAAAAATTGTATATTTATCATCTTTCTCTTCACATGGATCTATTGTTCAATGTAAGTATACATATAATGAAAGAGGGAGATCTATTGTAGACTTTGAGAATGATCAATCATTTGTAATAATTAACTTGTACATTGGTTAAAGGATTTCATTCACTTCCAAATTCCCTATTTTTTTAGATCTTGATAATGGAATGGTAGAAAAAATTGTGGTTATTGCTTAAAATGATTATGGTCATCTAGATCTGCTAATTTCTATTGCTCTCAAGTTTGGTTAATATTTTTCTCCATTATGGAACTTAATGGCCAAATCTTATTCTAGTTATTTTGATCACTTGTTCCTCCCACCAATAGTTGGCACTCAAGATAGTTTGATCTTTGACAATCTATAAATTGGATGACCTCACACTTGAGAGAGTGTTAATTGGCATTGGAGATATGGTGATTTCTTGACAAATTTTCTTGTATTGTACACATTTGATAGACTTTCTTGTATATTTTTCATCTTTCTCTTCATATGGATCTATTGTGCAATGTGGTACATATAAAGAAAGAGAGATATTTGTAGAGTCTAGACTTTGAGAATGAACAATCGTCTTTAACAATTCTCTAAATTATATTGGGTAAAGGATTACGCTCACTTCTAAATTGTGTATTGGTGTAGGCCTTGATAATGGAGTGTAGAAAAAATTGTAGTTATTGCTTAAAAATCATTGTAGTCATCTACATCTACTAAGTTCTAATGCTCTCAAGTTTGATTAATATTTTCCCCCTTATGGAACTTGAATGACCACATTCTTGTTCCACATATTTTGATCACTCCTTCCTTCCACCACTAGTTGGCACTCAAGATAGTTTGGTCTTTGAAAATCTATAAATTGGAGGGCCTCACATTTGAGATTTTTAATTGATATTGGAGATATGGCGATTGCTTGACAGATTTTCCTTTATCACATACACATTTGGTAGACTTTCTTGTATATTTTCCATCTTTCTCTTCAAATGGATCTATTGTGAAATGGAATACATATTAAGATTGAGGGAGATCTATTATAGGCTTTGAGAGTTAACAATCACTTGTAACAAATCTCTTGTAAATTGGGTAAAGGATTATGCTCACATCCTAATTGTGTGTTGTTGTAGGCCTTGATAATAGAGAGGTAGAAAAAATTGTAGTTATTGCTTAAAAATTATTGCAGTCATCTAGATCGGCTAAGTTCTATTGCTTTCAAGTTTGATTAATATTTTTCCGTCTTATGGAACTCGAATGATCACACTCTTGTTTCAATTATTTTGATCAAATGTTCTTCCCACCCCTAGTTGCCACTCAAAATAGGAGAAGAACACCAATAACCGAGCATGTTCCAATAGTCACGCACTCCACACACACCTGACCCCCAATTACTAATTAAAGGAGCTAAAAAAATGATAACTAAAAGCCCATTAATAAATTTCACATGTACCACCAATAGTCAATCATTTTTTAGCTTGTCGGATTCATAATTGTCCCATTTGTGCACCACTGCTAGGACATTTATGCACAAGTACTGGGACATTTGTCCATAAGTACTAGCAATTTTAAGTGCATGATTATTGGGGTATCTTTAAGTGGGTATTGGGCGACACTTTGAAATGGCCATGTTTTGACCCTTCAACAGTTAATGAATCCAACTTCATTCATACCCAAAAGTCAAAAAAAAATAAAAATTTAATTGTTTAGTCATATATGGAGACAACCAAAAAAAATGTTGAAATGTGATATATAATTTGAGCTCTACAAATGCACAAGTTAGCTATAACGACTTTCATTTGAGATTAGAAATATGGTGATTGCTTAACAGATTTTCTTTATAATATGGTGATTGCTTGACAGATTTTCTTGTATATTTTTCATCTTTCTCTTCACATGGATTCAAGCTGCCTATTGTCCCTATCTCCTCGCACTTTGTATTCTATAGTGTCCATTTCAGTCCATATAATATAAAGAATCATTTTGAACTTAAACAAATCTTCATGTTCCCTCATTCCTCGCCAGTTCATGTAGGCTCCTATCAACACTCTTATCACACGTAAGCTACGATTGCTACTTATTTTATGTATTCCAAGAAATGCCTTACAATCAATCAATCCTTGCATTATCATAGTATGAAGTGATTTGTTCTACCTGCAATGAAAATATTGACTTTTCTGAGTTGTACTGCCTACTTTGAAGTTTGAAATGATCAGGAGAGCGGAGTGGGAAAGAAAACATGTGGGCCGATTTGTAAGGAATGGTTTAGAAATAAATGATTTTTTTAATTTTATAATAAAAAATTCTTATATAAAATTATGGAATTACAGTTTCAAAAAAATTTAAGAGAGAAGAATATTAGGGCAAGGCTTCATTCAGATGTTTAGATATTTAGTTTCATTGTTTAGATTTTTTATGAATAATTTGTGGAGTTGGTGGCCCCATGTAGCTTCTAATTTGCTACACTAGTAGAAGATTCTATATTATCATTTTTTTCACAATATTAAAGGCAGCATGGGAACATAAGATTAGTTATTGTCAATGTTTCAATTATGATTCATTAGATTTTTATGGGAAAACGAAAATTTAGAATCTTTTCCTATTTTTGCCGAGCACCTATTTTGTAGCAAATAAAAATAAGCTATGGGGAAAATGGGGGGGGCTTAAAATAAGCAGCAACTGCTTATTGAAAATAATGACATGTGGCTTCATAAAATTCTTTCCCTCCTTTATTTTCTTCTAAATTTTCCCTCCAAATTTTACAAGCAAAATCAATAATATTTTGTAAATTGAATTTGCATGGGGCCACCAGCTCCACATTTTTCTCCTAAAAATATTGAGCGGTGGCCGCTAGCTTAAATAAGCTGCTTGCCTTGCTCTTAGGTTAATAGTCACCTATTTTCTCGGGAAAAAAAGTTAGTAATTGAGTGAGTTGTGCAACTTTTTTGGTACTAATATTGTACTACCAATTGCACATAAGAATTGGTTCAATTGTACAAATTTATTGATTGTCTAAACAAAAACAGCTTCACTATTCTTCACACAAATTGATACAATTGCAAAAACAAAATCAATATAACACAATATGTTTTTTCTCATTTTTTACAACACTGTGGAGCTTGAAAAACCAATGAAAGTTGCATTAAAATCAATCATGGCAATATAAATTTTTGTTTTCGAACATTAAAATGTACCCAAAACTTTTCTGAGTTTGGAGTCACATCACCTACAGCTTAGTTGTACATTTTGCACTGGATACATAAATCAGTCAGAAAGTAGTTGAGCATTTTAATACACTTTACGTCATCAAGCATCACATCAGAAGGTTCCCCCGAAGCTGTTGGAGATAAAGACTCTTCCAAAAAAAAAGTACACAGCACAACCAGGAAACGACACCACCAAAACCAATATCATAAAATTACATGATTATAATTCCTTTTCAGATAGTGGCATGTGAGTCCCATTATTATCATCAAATTTAAATGTGAATAAAGTTCATCCACTGATCCAAATGCACTTGTATTTCTCTGTATTTGACTTGTCTACATAGGTAGAAATGCAGCAGACTAAAACGTATTTCTTACCAAGGGGGACACTTATTTTTTTTCAACTTTTTTTCAACTTCCTTATTATGTTTTACGTTTTAGTCTGCTATTTAGCCAATACCGAAACTTATTACTAACAGCAGCCGCATAGTTTATACACAAAAATATTATATGAATACAGCAGCCGTATAGTGTTTACACAAAAATATTATATGAATACAGTCTGTAAAATGAACTCAAACGATGAAAAATTTAGCTGGTATAAACAAGGATAAAGTTTCTATGGGCTGCCACCATGCTGTGTATAAATATAATCTGTGTGCGCTGAAAGTGTACGCCGAACTAAACACTCTTCATCATTCATATCCTCGCACACTGTGTCTTCATTTCTACTCTCAACTCTTAATTCCTGCAATATATAACACAATACCCATTGCATGAAAAAACATGACCAAACATGAGGAAAAATATACCCATTGCATTAAAAAAACATGACCAAACATGAGAAAAAAAAATACCCATTGCATGAAAAAACATGACCAAACATGAGGAAAAAAACACCCATTGCATGAATAAACATGCCCAAACATGAGAAAAAAATACGGGCCATTGCATGAAAAATCATGAACAAACGTGAGAAAAAAATACCCTTAACATGAGCAAATATGAAACAAAATACTCATTGCATGAAAAAACATGAACAGAAATAAGAAAAAATCCTCATTGCATGAAAAAAACATGAACAGATGTAAGAAAAATTAAGTATCCTTCTTACATTCTGGTTTATAGTATTTTGCTCCGGTGACTTCATCTCTGATATTTCATCAGCATTCTCATTAACTACATTCACAGACAACATTAAATCAAATTAGATAGCAACATATGTTATATTAGTTGTAATTGTTTATATATGTTTTAATCAATAATTTGAAATGTACTCAAAGTTCTATCAAGAAGAATAATTGAAAATGTTGATTGAAAAGTTAAAACCTAAAATAGAAAGTGAAAAATATACAAAGCTAAAATCTAGAACTCAAACAGAATGATGAAAACATACAACATCAAAACCTAAAACTAAATGTTCAAAATGTTAACTAAAAACAATATACCAAGTTAAAACTTAAAAAGTTAAAAGTATTGATAGAAAAACATACAAAGTAAAAACCTAAAAAGTAGTGATAGAAAAGCATTGCCCAAAAACCATACCAAAAATAAACCTCAAACAATCATAAATTTTTGGTAGAATGGATAACTCATACCAACTAATATATATTTTTATTCAACCATCAAACAATGATAAAAGAGTACTGTATATAATTTCAAATAATGCAAACCTGATTGAAATCGAGTGGCAGCCATTGAAGTGCTTGTCACAAGAACTGTGAAACAGAACACTATAAAGCAGCTCCTCAAGAAAACTCCAGCCATTTTCTAGCCCAAATAAGCAACAAATACACAGTTAAGATCTTTCTCTAAGAAAATAATGCACTTCTGACAAAACCCTAATACAATATCATTCATATCATTCAAATAGAATTCTGCAAGAAGGATCAGAGCAGGCGTGTATATATAGAAAACAGGAGGCAATATCAATGTAAATTATTTAATGTGAAGTGGGTAAATTAAAGAAAAGGTCAGTGCATGGCTCCCGAGATTAGTGTACGCCTGCAATTATTTAAAACAGGTTGACAAATAGACTGGAACATGTACTCAACTAGCTTTATTATTTTTAATTAATTGATGTTGTTGGCTTTCACGTTGTGCCTTTAATGGCGACATTGAAAAATGAGTTGTATGGGGAAGATGAACTCTGTGCAGGCAGATAACAATGTGTAAATGGGGATCCTACAATGGTGGGCTGGCCCATTGTACTGCATGACTGCAAAAAGTCATTGTTTGAATTCTTGAATGAATTGTAAAACTTGTCTGACTTGCAAACGAAGCAAACTATCTCTTTCACATTTTAAAAACTAGGTGTGTTGTTAGGATCCTCCTTTTTCATAAGATATCTGCTAACTGGGTTAGAGGTTTGAATGTCTACACTTTTGTACCGACTCTGAAGAAAGTTCTATTGAGCTGCTTAATGTGGGTTTTTTTAAGTCTTTAATTTAGAAGTTTGAATAAGATTTTGGTTAAGAAATAAGGACTGAGGAGTATCTGTTCCATAAAATATGTTTTCCCAGTCTCATTTTTTATGATGTGAGAGTTTTATCTCAGTTAGACTTGATCTCTGATGGGCTCATTGAAAACCTTCAACTTAGCTAAATTTGAGTTACAAAGCTTCAGATTTACATTGTATGTTTTGTTGTTGACATTTCTGATCAAACTCAGTAGTCATGATGCTAGACCATTGACGGGAAACATCAAAACATACACAATGTAAATAAAAACTTTACATCTCAATCTGATGGACCCTAGAAATTATAGCTGACTATTTACCAAATTTAACAAAACTGACAACACAAATATTTACTTCCAATTCATGCAATATATTTTTGAAAAAACAAAAAAAAACATAAAAGTAACTCAAAACAGCAAATCACATCCAAACCTACTAACCTCTGTTGCTTCTTCAATTGCACCTTGAAGAAAGCACAAGTAGTAATCTCTATTGTTTCTTCAATTGTGGTTCATTAGGTAAGATACTGAAGAAGAGGTGAATTTATAGATGATTGAGGTTGAAGATGAAAAGATGAGGATTAGAAGAATCTAGAATGGAAGAAAATAATGGAAAGTTTGGGATTTTTAAGTGGAAATGAATGTCCACACTCTACTTTCTATTTTGAAATGATGAAAGAAGATAAGTTGTTAGAGTTGTTATTTTCTAAGAATTGTTAAAAATAAAGAGAGATTATTATTTTCAATTTTTATATTTAAAAATATTTGAAGATAAAATTTTAATTAAATAGTTTTTAATCAATTAACTAAAAATTAGTATAATATGTTATAGGTAGGGGAAGAGTACTAGTTAAAAATTGTCAATACTTGTACACAAATATTCAAGTATATATTCAAAAATGGTCTATACAAACATATCAATAGTCATTCAAAAATTCTAAAATAGACATATTTATTAATAGGCTTTTAGTTATATTTTTGTATTTCTTCAATATAAATAAATAACTAGTTCTATATATATTATATATTATAAGCTTTGACCTTGACCGTAGATGAATTGTTTTGTACCAATCATAACCTATCTTTTGGTAATTCACGTTTTTTCTAAAATTTAGATATTTATTTATTCATTTTCTATATTCTACAAATTACTTATCTCAAATATTTGAATTCTATTATAATTATAACTAATTACTAAATAACTGGCTGCTAGCTCCAAGTGGGACTCCGCCCCAACACTGGTTATCTTGGTTAAGTCTTGGTGCTCTGGATTTGGGGTTCACAATCCTCTCAATTGAATTGGGTTTTAAACCAGCAAACAATTATCTTTTTGTTTTTTGTTTTACTATTTTACTGCTTTCATAATATTAATATAAAATATCAGCTATGACCCCTTAAAGATTAAAAAAACTAATTACTAAATAACCCTAATTTAGATAGAAAGCCAAATTAGCTCATCATATTTAACAATAATAATAAGATATACTCTCTTAATTCATAGAAAATATAGCTACCCCACTTTACTCCAACTCTCTTCCTTGTCTCTATTCTGCCCTAGATGTAAAAATTAAAGATTTTTTCCCAGTCATTTAAGGAACTCTATACTCTATAGCTATATCTTATTACTGCTTGAATAGTCAACTATTCCTCCCAACTATGAAAATTTATATATGATTTTCCATAAAAGTTTCCTATTAAATAAGCCACGATTTTCCTTGACTTTTTTATTTTGACAATATATATTGACATGCCAATTAAATATTTGGGCAAGCATAGAATCTATTGAATTGTGAGTTTATCCCTCACGAGTGTTTTTGACTTTTTAGTATGACATCACACGATTCATATTGATATGATAATAACGAGAGATTTGGTATTTAATTGTGTGCAAAGAATCTCTTTAATAATTTTCTAATCTATTTTAAATTCCTTCGCCTATATAATGTATAAAATGGTTGCTTGTTTTTGCCTCCCTATATACCTTAGTGAGATGTAGAATGATGTCTTTAAGAAATATTTAACAATGAAAGCATTCGGCCAACTAACTAATCAAATTATTTATTTATAATTAGACTTTGGAAACAATTCTTTATTTGCTTAACTTTTTGTCTTGGTTCATGCAATGTTAAAACTACAATGTTGTATTGACCTTGAGAAACAATTAGGTTATCTTAGGAAAATAATTAGTTGCCCTTGTTTGTAGTTGATTGTGTTAGCACTCTTTTTCAAATTTTGGTTATGAAGGCTAAGGTTTGATCTTTCTCGCTTTGGTGTGAAAGTTTTAAAATTTTTGAATATTGTAGTGGTTGAGGCCTTTATTTTTCAAAGTCCATGGTAATGTCTTGTCTTTTTAAGTCATGTTGCAAGGTCGCAAATGTTAAGTCATGTTAACTATTAAGGTTGCAAACTTGCGAGTAATATAAAAACCAAGTTTTGTCACAGGGTCGCAAGTCTTTTGTTAAGCTATTTCATGTCGCAACCTTGCGAGTAATGGAATGTTTAACCTCTATCGCTAGCTCGCAGGTTCTGTTTTGTTAAGTTCTTTCACCTTACGAGTTAGCAATTGAAGAAAATGTTATGCGGTCGTAGGGTTGCAAGCGGTTGGCAGTTAAGTCCTTTTAACCCGCGAGTGTGCAACACAGTTAGTCTGGAGGGTTAGTTGGTCTTACCACCCACTCGCCAGTTTAGCTAGTGTCTAGCATTTTAAGTTGCGAGTAGGCAACAGTTTAAAATCTAGTCAGCTTTGTGGTTATCGCATGCTCACAAGTGTTAAGTTTTGTAACAAGTTTAGGTTGCGAGCTCGTGATAAATGTTAAAAGGGTTGGGAATGTTAAGTAGTCACATGCTCGCAAGGGTTTAAGTCAAGTTAAGTTTTAAGTTGTGAGCTCACGATGAAGATCTGTTTTGATGAAGATCAACGGTCATCGCTAGCTCGCCAATAAAGGAAGAATATTCCATATGCTCTAGTGAGGCTGTGACTGAAGAGCTTAATGAAGATAATTATTTCTCGCTTACTCACAAGATGTTGTAGGATTTAAAAAAGGAGTAGTGAGCTCGCGAGTGAAGAGGAACAAATAGCATTGTTGCTATCGCGAAGGAAGTGAAAAGTTCTTGGGTTATGTTGTGAGCTTGCGATTAGTTTCCACATGTCAAGGTGGCACTTTTTCAACATGGTGGATGTAAAAGGGAAGAAAGGGGAGTGCTAAGCAATCAGGTAGTGACATGTGGACTCTTTCTCTCGGGTGTTGTAAAATTTGAATGATAGTCAGATAGAAAAGGCATACACTTGGTTTTTGCACTAGCACTCAAAGAAGGAATAAATGCCAACTAGTTTCAGTTTTTAAAGGCCATTCATACATGCGTGAGAAGTAATGGTAAATTAACAACGGTCGGATTGTGATAAATTGCATGATTAAACTCAGATTTGGTACAATTGATTTCTGCTTCCAAGAGATTTTAAGTGTTGTAATAGAGATTGTGTTCTGAGCTTACTTTGTAAATGTCTATCAACTCAGCGAAGGTATTCGTCTGCAAGTTTCAAGATGATCAAGGTGACGATGAAGGTTCGAAGGCTTCTAGTAAAAAGGAGGTGGTGGTAAGGAAGTACGTGGATGAATTTGTAGACTTGTTACCAATAACTTCTAGCTCTTTGAATACCAATTTGATGTAATGGAAAGATTTGTGGTGCCAGTGCATAAATCTAGTCACTCTCAATCATTCTGGAAATTCTCTATTCCATTACTTCTAGAATAATAGGGTTAAGTTAGTTCCAATGAGCAATCCATGGAGTATGAAAATGGAAAAGTTAATTGTGTCTTATGTCTTTATTGATGTTGATTTAATTAAGGAGTTGGCAAGGCAATATTGTACTGTGTAGGGTGATTAGGAGGAAGAACAAAACTGCCCTAGTTTCCGTTGACAGACGTATTTTGTGGAAGGCTTTAAAAGATTTCTGGTGTCATATATACATAAATTGACTTGGAACAGATAGCAAGTGATTATGAAAGGCATGAAAAAGTGATCAAATGACATGAAATTCCTAGATACATGCCTAGGGTAGATGGGACGTTGGTCAAAATCCCTGATAATTTAAAACCACCATTTGACATTTTAATTCTCCAATATTATATACATTGTACAATCTATGGGTTGTGTAGGGTTTTGGGATTTGATGGAGATATAATGGTGACAGTTGATTTTTTATGATGGCCATGGATATTCAGCACCTAGAGGTGAATACAAATTATGATTATGTTGGTTATGGGGTGGATTGCATACACAATGTCTTGGTGAAAATTCAAGGTGGTGCTCGTATTCCTACATTCAAGCACTATCCAATCTTGATGTTTTTAATTATGTTCTACAATGACAAGTTCATGGATAAGGAGTTAGATTTGTTCAAAGAGGAGTTTGGATTTGAAATGCCTTTGCAGAGGTGGACTCAGGTGTGGGACAGTAAGTCTCCTCAATCCTCTTTCATTTGTTTCAAAAATTGGATCGTTACTCCAATCATGGATATGTTAGGGGTTGATAGGGAAAGATTGTCAATTGATGTGAGGAAGATTTTAAGACTCTGGCAATTTGTCCCAAAGTGGTCATTTACTCATAATTGGGGGGATATCTTTTTCTTTGAAAACTTTACTATAATCAAAGTTTATGGGTGCTCTCAACCCCCACATATCTTACCAAAATTTGTCCCAGTCAGAATTACTTTCATGAAATTCATCTAGTAGATAACCCTAGTTGATAAGGAGTATTTAGAAGGGCATAAGAAAGGCACATTTTTCCCTAGGCTTTGGGCAGTGTCTTACCTCTCTATTGGTAAGAAGGCCTTTGATGAGGTAAATAGTTTTTTAAAGCAGTATAGGTTGGTTAATATTGTTTCTAGATTTTGTGATTCAGAAGGTTTTCTTAAGATTAAATCAAAAACCATGACTCCTTGGGTTACAGTAAGAGATCATGAGCCTTTGAATGATGAGGATGTGTTTAGAAATTTGCTAGAGAGAAGTGAGGTTCAAGAAAGGAGAAGGAAGTGGAAGGATCTAATGAGAGAAGAAGTTGAATGCAAAGAATTAGATCCTACCTTCTCTGGTTTCTGCACTAATACCCCATATTTTCAGAGAATTGAGAAAATGCTTGGTTTGTATAAGACCTTAATGGCACAGGTACTATAGTTCCATAGTGAAAGTGCCCAATAGCAAGAATCTCAGGGTACATGGTGTATGCGTGAATTTGGGTTTCTGTCTGCAAGATGCAAACACACACACTTCAATAGATCATTGCATGGTTAGCTTAAACTGAATGCAATAAACAAACGACTAACCTAAATCGATCTATTGCCTTATAGTAGGTAGGATTTTGAATCTTGCTCTCAATTCATCGCAAGAAACAGTGACTACACTAGATCCTAAAGGAAGATTTTAAAACTATATAAATGATGAAACTAGAATGAATATGCAAATGCAAGATTTGATCCAAAGCTAATTAGATTGATTTTATGACACCAATTTGAAATGTTTTTTGTTCTTTTTAAATCCCAAATTGAAAGTGCTCTATATTATGGTTTGCATGATTGAAAGTAAACTAATAATTATTCAATCAAAAAACTATAAAATGCTAAAATGCTTGAAAGCTTAAGAAATGAAAACTGCATAATAACATTAGCTAAAAACTGGGATCCTTTGTGAAGGAAATGAAGCTCTATTTTATAGAAAATCTCTCCCAAATCGACAGTCTAGATTAGAAGAAATGAGTGGCTCAGACTCGATTTGAGGAAGCACAATCCATGAGCAAACAATTTGATTGGTCGAAAGATTCAATCTTTTTGGAAACTTCCAAATTGATTTTCAGTTAATAGCTTTGTTTCCAAAATGATAAATAGATAAGATTAAGTTAACTGGATAAAACAAATTTGTTTCGAAAATGAGAAAATATAACAATAAATTAACTGAATAAAACAGATTTATTTCCAATTCAAAAAAATCACTTGATGACATTATGCATTTTTAAAAAATTTGATGACATCATATGCATTTTTAAAGTTTTAATTGATTTTAAATGCACATTTTAATTCAAAAATCAGTTGATGACATCATATGCATTTTTAAAGATTTATTTGATTTTAAATGCACATTTTAATTCAAAAATCAGTTGATGACATCATATGCATTTTTAAAGATTTAATTAATTTTAAATGCACATTTTAATTCGAAAACTAGTTGATGACATCATATGCATTTTTAAAGATTTAATTGATTTTAAATGCACATTTTTTTTATTAATTAATTTAATTCCCTATAGGATTTTATTGACAATTTAACAATTTTATTTAATTAATATATTAGAATATCAATTAAATAATTAACATAAGGTTTATTTGCCAATATATTGTATTTTTAGGAATTAATTATTTAATCAAGTATGATGATTAATTAGGACCTAGGATTCAGGTCAAGTTAGCTTGAAATTGATTAATTTGCCTATTTAGTTTAGGACTTAGAATTATCAAAATTATTGTTTCTTGATATGAGACTGAGATTAGGGATCTAGGGTTTAGGTGACCACTTTTAGGTCATTACATTTGCCCCTCTTTGAATTGATGTGTGATCAATGCATTGATTCAAAGACCTGTTAGCGAGAAGACCCAAAACAGTTTGATTTGAAGCAATGAAACCATTCTTTTGAAGAATACCAACTTTGAGCTTGATTGGACGAAGATCGATCAAAAGATATAAAACATAATGCTTAGTTTGATTTGAAGTGATAAAACTGGACATTTGTCAGGAACTCTTAAACCTTTTGATTGGTTTGAATGAATAACCAATTTGATTTGAAGCGATGAAACTGGTTACCGTTAAGAGATTTAATTAGCAAGCAAATTGACTTGATTTGAAGTGATGAAGCCAATTTGATCAATGTATCTGGTTTCAATAATGAATAGCTCATATAAGACCGATCTTGTCTTGTTTCGAGTGTGTTCACCACTCTATAAGACCACTGATTAGGTTGCCTTTGATTTTAAGATGATCTCAACTTACTTTGATGCGATGAAGTTGAGATGCCCCAAGCGATGGGGTTTCGATTGTGGATATGATCACTGGAATGTTGATGTCCTGATCATTCCCCCTCGGGAGTGAAATCATAATATGGCTAGGTGCCCTAGTGATGAGAAGCAATTTGATTGATAACATGATGCAAGAAAAAGATGATCTGATTAGAAATAGGTCCCAAGTGGTTAGGACAAAAGATGTATTAAATGGGAGGTCATTTTTGATTGAGATTCACCAAAAGTAAGATAAGAGGATTGATTAGAAGAAAAGCATGAGAGATTTCTAGTGGTTGTGCAAGCGGTTAGCTACATTTGACTAAAAAATTCAAATGTCAAAAATGAAAAGCAAGATGATTTTAGATTTCAATTTTGATCCTGAAAATGGAATTAGGACAGTCAAATTAGCCAAGGGTGTCATTTTCATGTCAATCAACGCACAACTAACCACTTGGTAAAAGGAAGATTGACCAATAAGAACCTCAGTTCCTTCACATTAGAGAGAGATATCGATATTATGCAGTTTAAACACCAAGCATATGCATATGCAGATGCAAGACTAACATGAATGTAACCTAAGATGTAGTCACTGAACCTTTAGCATTGAAAATTTTCATCATCGAGCATTTTTGGAACATCGAAGTTGATACAATCCCTACTGGTGTCACTGCACCCATAAGAATACGAATATGACTTTCATTGGATAAGAATATGAATATGACTTTCATTGGATTCAATCCTGAAAATGGAATCAAGACAGTCAAATTAGCCAAGGGTGTCATTTTCATGTCAATCAATGCAAAACTGACCACTTGGTAAAAGGAAAATTGACCAATAAGAACCTCAGATCCTTCACAGTGGAGAGAGATATCGATATTATACAGTTTTAACACCAAATAGATGCATATGCATATGCAGATGCAAGACTAACATGAACGCAACCTAAGGTGTATTCACTGAACCTTTAGCTTTGAAAATTTTCATCATCAAGCATTTTTAGAACATCGGAGTGGATACAATCCTTACTAGTGCCATTGTGACCATAAGAATATGAATATGACTTTCATTGGATAAGATATGAGAAACTGACATAAGCATTGGGGCACAAAAGCCGAGATGACCTAAACATTGTTTTGAGTTGATGTTGCAAGATTACACCAGTATCAAGGCATTCAAAGCCAAGATAACCATGAGTGCAATCTTGAGTAAACAAGCAGAGCAATAACAATCAAGGAGATAGTACCAACCTCACCTTGGCATACAAACAAATAGGATTGAGGGATGTGAGGCTTTTCCACCTTAGTATAGGAGCTCTTATCACATACACCCAGTTTATTTGATGTTGTTGGATCATCAGGACCACACCAACAAGCAGTTGACAAAAAAAAGATTGACGAAAAATCAATGAAAACAGACAGCATACAAATAGAAGTTCAACATACTTCATCCAGTCTCAAAGTTTTTGAATGTGTGCATGTAAGAGATGTTGAGAAACATCATCATGCTTGTGAGTGCAATGTGTTTGAGTGCTATCGATCTGTTGTTTACATTTGCAGTATCCAATGTGTGTTAAGAAACACAGATGCGTCCAAAGATAGTTTTAAGAAACACTTTTGATTAGGGTGTTGAGAAATACTTGTTGCATTAGTGGCGATATGTCCTTTAGAAATGACAAGATTACTGACTCTCATGTAAGCCAAAGATGTGATCAAATTTGGGACTCGTGCCCCTAAGTAACAACTCAGATTGTGTTGACTGACTTGACTCATGCTGCGAGGACAAAGCCGATTTGATTGCCCCTAGACTATGACTCTGGATCAGTTTCAAGACAGGAGGATTCTCAGAAGAACTAGAGTGTTCATTCTCAAGAAAGATCACATTGGTTTGCTCCCAATGTCTAGCAGGGTGTACGACATTAAAGATGGATTAGAAATTTGATGGATGAGACAAATAGACAATGATGGATGAAGAGGGTGAATGCAACCCTCAAAGATAGTCTCCTCAAGATTACCCAAGCTAGGAAAAAAAAATATAGCAATGTAGGCTCACGGAGTAGTGTTGGATAGTATATAGGACAATAATTTGATGTCATGAAAAGCATGTAGTCCAAAAGAGTGGACATGTCAAGAAGTTTTTAAGAAAGTGTTTTGCATTTTTCATTCTTCATTTTGATCAAGACCAAGGGGTTAATTACATAGGATAGTGATGGGATTGATTTAGGAAGATGAAGGGTATGAGTGGATGGTTTGGATTATGGAAGGAATTCTCAGAGATAGGGAGGATAGGCTTGGGATAAGCAAGATCATGATAGGGTGACGTGGATGAGAGCAAGTGAATAGTTTGATGGAAAGGATAATGAATGTCAGGATACATGTGTGTTCATGGATAGGCTCAACCTTGTCAATATCACCATAAGAAACATATATGCTCATGGGCTAGCTGGATGTAAGATATGATAGATAGGATGACATGGAATGAACGTGCCCCCAAGTGAAGAGTGAAAGTAGGAGGAATTACGCATGACGCATGTTTTCTAGGTTTTCATCATGGTACTTATCTAAGGCACCACAAGAAGTGGTTTTCACCATAGGACAGATTGATTTCTCTTTACTTTTTCTACCAAGGTGTCTATTTACCAAGTTTTCACCAAGGCACTTTTTCTTTTTCCTTTTTTTTTGCACTTTTGATTTTATCAAGGAACTTTAAGTCTCTTTCTCTTTAGATAGTGTTCCTTTGAAAGATATGATCTGATGGGCCAAGGACACTGAAAGTATGCTCAAAGATGTTGATACAATGATGGTAGGGAATGAAATGGAGGATAAGGAAGATGGTAGCTAAGGATTTATGTGATAGATTGGATAAGAGGGATGGAAGGATATGGGATGGATGGGTAGGTGAAAAGTGAGGGATATTGGATAGGGTATTGAAAAGTTTGTGTAGTGGTAGATGGAAATGGTGATAAGATCAACATTGACACACCCTTTGAAGGGTAGTGGACAAATAGAGGAAAATTGAATGGAATAGCTTCAGGCTTTGATGTATGAGCTGATATTGATCTTGGTATGCGAGGAAGCTATTGGTTTTTAAAACTGTTACGTTGTAAAAGAAACCAATATACCCCGAGACTACTATTAGGAATGGTTAATTCCAAGTATGAGAGCTCTGCAAGGTAACTAGACCAACTATAGGACAAGACTGTCCTCTACTCTTTTGGCTCTGCAAAACCAAGGCGGGTGCACCTAATCCAGATTGGTATTTAACTCTTTTCAACTCCTTAAAACTTTTGGATTTTAACAACAGATAAATGGAAAGATATTATGAATGACAACCACTCATTCAGTGACTATTCTCTACCATGCAAGACCACAACCAACAACCACAAAACTTTAAAAGGACTGAAAATGGTTTTGATGTTTTGATAGGATAGAATATAGCCAACCCTATTTAGATATGTATCAAAGTAGAGGATACTAATTACTGATCAGTGCTTTATCCATTGGGCAATTATTCTAGTTCATATACAAGACAGAGAAACTAACTATTGTCAAGGACTCAAAACCATAAACACAAATAAATTCAGATCATACACTTCTTAATATTCCTTATATAAACAAACCCAAAGAGTCTATCTTATCCAAAGAAGATTTAAATTTGATCCTTGATCAAAACTATGGACTAAAACATATACATAATGAAATCTTATGCAGTGAACCAGAAGATTCAAAACTCAAAAGGAAAGCAAAAAGAAGAGACTTGAATCATAAATGTTGTATTAAGTACAAAGAGTCCATTTTCACTTCCAAAATGTTTCAAATCACATACCACTTCAATAAATGCAAAATACTTTCAACTTTCTTCTTCTATGATAACACTCTCTAGATATAGATCTGCTATACTCACTATAAAATAGTAAAAGGTTGTATGCCTTGTGCTACTTGCCCAAATTTCTAGCTTAGCTTCTACTAAATGATCTTGGAAGTCCTCTTATAAGCCAAGGACTGCAACAAGCTTTAGATCATTTAGGGTTAGGGATAAAACAAAACTCAATCTAATACTTGACAGAAATAAATAATGTATTTCAATAATAAACAATTTTGTCATCAACAAGTTGGGCTTAGACTTCAAATCTTCCTGTGTAATCTGATTTGATTCAGCCGCCATCCATCCTTGGAGAACAAACCCTGCAGAAGGAATAAGAATACAATGTCTTGTGTGCATTTAATACCCTGATAAAGTCTTGGCTCTTCAGATCTACAAAATATCAAAAATCTCAGCCCTTCAAGACTAAAATCTGATATCGGCCTCTATAATTGTGGAAAAGACCAGTCATTAATAGGAAAGAACAGAGACAAGGATAAAACTTGATTAATAAACTATCTAGGGCCCTAAAATAATATTATTTTCTTAAGTGCATTCAAGGTCACCCAACTTTCAATCTCTCAGCATCCAACATGTGTATAAAGATCAAATTCTATTAATTAATACTCTATAATAAGTCATGATCCACCACTTAAAAACCCTAAGATAGAAGTTTAAATATTTGAAAAGAGGTTAAACGATCATAGGCAGCACGGGCTTTAGTATCAATGATCAATATCAAGACCTTTTTCTCTTTTAAAACTCAGATGTAGATCTCTTTTTAGGTTACCTGAGATTTCCAACAACCTCCTTGGACAGGTGGTAGCTTGGCGCAATCCCTTGATCATTAGATATCAAGATTTTTATCTTTCAGGCTTCATGCCAACCACATGATCAAGATGAACTTGTTTGATCTCTACTTTATCTCTGACTTTATCCCTTAACCTGACTTAAACTATCCTTGAACTATGGTTAGCCGATTTCCTCCTATCTCCAAGTCACTATATGATTTCACTAACTCTAGTTAAATCTAGAGATCACGCGCAAGCCATAGATTATAATTTCATTGAACATCCATGATCTCACTTCAACATACTCAACTTGACTTTGTTCTTGACCCAAGTTCATATGGAGATTCAGCGACTAAAGAAATCTCCAAGTCACTGAATAATTTTTGAGACTCATGGTTTATTCTGAGACTTAGCACAAACCCTTGATTTTGATCTTGATTTATGGCTCAGATCCTTCCTTGAAAAACATGACTTTTCCTTGACCTAACCACACTTGAACCTAGCTCCATTTGGAGATCACTGAATACTCATCTTGACTTTAGTTAATTTCAAAGATTACATGACAAATAAGTCTCCAAATCACTGAATACTCATCTTGACTTGATTTAAATTCAAAGATTACACGTTCTTCGATAGATCAAATTAGCATCACCGGTCTATGCTTGATCATTGAATCCTTCTGTACTTGCTCAAATCATCTGGAGATTAAGGGATAACCCTTGATCATGATCTTGATCTACAACATGCGTTAAATATATAGATGTTCATGTACTTTAGAATTTCTTTATGAGATCATGCGTCAGCCTTAAGATCAAAGTTACATGGACAGTTTAGATCTGATCTTGGATAATCCATCTTGGCTTAACTTGACCCAAGCTCTTATCTGGAGATTGTGTGACTAAAGGAAAAAAACATAACCTTGGCAAGTTAACTTTAACTTGAGTCAAATCTCGGCAAAGAGACATCACTGAATAACTAAACCTGATCTGGTGAACCATGGGTTCATTATGAGATTTCGCGACTGAAGAGATCTCCAAGTTGCTAGATGAAAGTCCTAACTCTAATTTTATTTAGAGATTACACGCACACCACAAGATATTGCCTTCAATCAACAGTCTGCACTTGATCATTGAATCATTTTTTACTTGTTCAAATCATCTGGAGATTTTGCATAGGCGCTTGATCTTAACATACATCAATGATCAACGTTGAATCTCAAATTAAACCTAACTTGACTTGAGATTTACCTTAGGTTTATCTAGACATTACGAGTAACTGAGTATCGAATTCTCTGAATTGATTCTTAACCTTAGAGTCTATTCAGAGATCTGATGCAAACCCTACAATCATATTAGAATGGAAACTCAATCAACATCCCTCGTTGAATCTCCCAATGTTTGATCTGACCTCATCTTTATCCAGTGATCATGCACCAATCGCACATCTCTTTCTAGATCTGGGTCCTGCGCTGAATCTATGAATCTTTCTATACTTTCTCATTTCCTTCCGAGATCATGCACTAGCCCTAGATCCTGATCTGCATCAATGCCCCTCATTTAATCTTGAGACATTTTACTTAACCCTAAGTCCTTATGGAGATCTAGCGACCAAAGAGAAAAAGTAACCTTTTCTTGACCATAGGTTTATCTTGAGATCACGAGATAAAGGAAATCTCCAAGTTTTTGAAAATAACTTGAACCCTTGAGTTTATCACAAGATTACACACCAGTCGTTCAATGAGATTACAAACAAAAAAAAATCCATAACCCTCTCGTGATTGTTGAATGACATCCTAAACTTGAAATTAATCTAGTGACTTAGCGCCAGCCGTCCGATTAGAAAAAGATCTATGGTACGCATGCAATCTTGAGAAGAATAGAGCATATTCAATCTCATTGCATGATTCAGAGGTAAAGACAAGGTTAATAAGAACATGATTTAAAAGGACTTTAAGTGGCTTGAAAAGGTAATGACAAAATAGAACATGTCTAGGAAAGGATTTAGGGCTTCTTGCAACCAACGGCTAGAAATTTGAAAATAGGGTTTAAGACTTTGCAAGACATAGCAAGATTTTCATCAATTAAAGAAAATTTTCTCATAGAGACTTAAAGTTTCAGACCATAGATCATAGGAACAATTGCATGGACATGGAAAACTAGCAAAAAATTTGCAGGTGCTAACAGACCCAAGATGGATGGAGAAGGGGGTGAGGTATTGAAGGTAATCGATTTTGGGACATGAGGACCAAAATAAAGTTAGAAGATGGCAGATGTTTAGATGGAGATGAAGTGGAAGAATTTTGAAGCTTGGATGCCAACTCTGAATTTTCATTTTTTTTCAAGCCTTTTAAGAGAGACTTGGGAATCCACATAACTTTTGATTTTCTTTTTGAATCCAAGTCCTTTAGAAGAGACTTGGGAATCCACATAGCTTTTTATTTTCCTTTGCTTTTGGATGATTTAGAATGCAATTCTTCCATGATGGATTTAGGAACCCATATTTTCTTTGATATTATTCTTTGTTCAATGGAACTTTGTGGTCTCTTGAATATTTCCTTTTTCTTTGTAGTCACATGTCAATTAGATTGGACATGGTGATCTTCATATGTAAGTGGATTCTTGTATTTGTGAATTTTTCATTGTACATCCAAATTACTTCCAAAAGACTTGGGGATTGTGGATGAATAGGGTCGATATGGATGGTTCATATGGATGGGTTGATAGGGAGATTTCAAGGATGCATGTCTTTATTGATCTTGATACGGTATAGGGTAAGTGGATAACAAGCTAGTAGTGATAGGCATGGTGGATGGAGGGATATAAGGACCCAATATAGATGGAAGGTTTGACGGTTTCAACTTTGAGATATAGGGACCAAGAATGGATTTGGAGGATAGTGAAGGTACATGGTTATGTTTGAATAGAGGGAGATAAGGTGTGGAAGGGATATCAACATCTTTAGAGTGATTTGAATTGTCAAGACTCTCATCTTTAAGATTTATCTTTATATCAATAGGTGCATGAGTAGGTTTGATAGGAGCAATTTGGATAGGAGTAGTTGTAGCTTGAGGGGATTTATTGTTATACAATGGATTTTTAGGAATGATGGTTTCTTGATATGGAAGAATATGACAAGGAGATGATGGGATGCTCTGACCTTGACAAGAATCATTAGATGGTTTAGAAAAGGTAATTTGCTCTTGATTTTCAATAGGTTCATTAGAGATGGTGGAAAGGATATATTGATCTTGCTTTGGAGATGGATAAGATATAGGAGGTTTAAGAGTGTCTTCTAGGAAGAAATGGAAGGGGAAGATAAAATTATCATGGGACTCTTGAGATATGTGACTTTGGTCAACCATTGGATAAGGATGCATGGTGTCTTGATCTTGATCATTACTGATATTTATTTCTTCACACTATGGATTTCCCTCTTGACATGGAGCCGATTCTAAGGACGGGGTAGGAGTTTTGATCTGCACGAGGGATTCTTGACAGGTTGATGGACAATCATTTGGAATAGTCATGATACTTGTTGAAGCACATGGATGCTTTGGGTATATGATATTTGCAGCCTAAGAAAGACTTGCAGACGTATGTTGATTAGCTTGGATCTCTTTTAGAGGTAGTCCTTGATGGTAGACATAGTCGTCATTAGGTTCATTCTTTGATAGAGATGGTGTGACTGGTTTTGAAGCTTTAGGAGATGGAGGAATGGTGGAAGAAGTAGATGTGATATGTGAACCATTGCTAGACATGGATTCTTGATATTGATCATGCTTTAGATTAGTATATTGTTCTTATTTAGATAAATCATTAGGATTTTCCACTTCGATTATGCCATCATCTATGAGATCTTGGATTTTATGTTTCAACTCCATAGATGAGGTTTTATGCTCATTATTTTGGTGATATGCACAATAAGTACTCAATAATTTCAATCCACGTTATGTGACTTGAGGTAATGTGATGAGGTCATGCTCAAGAAGTTCTTCCAATGCTGATTCATAAGATAGTCATAAAGGAGTGAAGTTCCTCTTACGTTTAACCCAAGGTTTTTCTTTCATGAGGTTACTAATCCCTTTGAAGGGAGACTTCTTGGTTTTTTAGCTGCTTTGAGGAATTTGGAGCCACTTGCTTGATCAAAGCTAGGATTGCCAAACCAAGATTTCTCCATGTTGGAGGGAAGTGGAGAGATGTGAGAATCATGATCAAATAGCAAAGGATAGATTGATCTTAATGATGATTTTTTGGATTGTGTATCTTTTTCCACCTTTAATTCTTAGAGTTCAGATTTCAAATTTTGAAGTTGTTTTAATAAAGCTTCCATAAGAATCTCTTCTTTCATGTTGTTAGGACCATAAGTTTTAGCCCATTTTCTTTTAGACATTGTAAGATTGTCTTGATGCATTATCTTAGAAGATTGAAGACAAGGTATGATAAATCGATTGATTGCGGGACAAGTGCTGAAGTGATATCTAAAGTGTTGACTAAGTCCAAGACCAAAATACAAAAGAGATAATGTCCAACTGAGAGAGAGAGAGAGAGAGATAGAAAAAACTCTGATCTTGAGTCAAGGTTAATGAACCTGCTCTTGCAACTCAGGATAAGGACAACACGGACAAAGATGATTAGAGTAACAAGTCACTTTGACTAGCACAACAAAGTCAGATTTCAAAATAGCAAGTGAGTCAGACTGTCAACAAATTGCAGTCAATGACAAACTAGTAGTGATGATTATGAGAAAATAAATTTGGTGAAAATTCAAACAAAACCTTCATGATAGAATACCAATTTGGATAGCAATTTGACTGATTTTCAGTTTTGACACTAGATGTAGAAACTTGGACAAGAGTTTGACATTTTAACACCTAAGAGTGTATATTTGGAATTGTTTGAGCATTTTGATGTTTGTTTTGATTGTTTGGTTTATGTTCTGATGTTTCACTCATGCAAGACACATCAAGAAGAATTTTTGTTGTAAAAAGAACTGACACACCACAACCTAGGTAAGCCATGGCAATATCTATTGAATTCCAACTTGAACCGAAGTTCATCCACGCCTACTCATAGAGGAAAACTTAGAATCTTGGAGGCACATGCTCCTCTTTACAGTGCACTCACTTCTTAGGCACACCAAGCTTCTAATCCTAAGGTTAATCACTTCCCAAGGGACCGTTGTCTCTACTCAGAGCCATGAAAATTTGGGATGTCTTAGTCAGTCTAACCTTCTGCACCGACAAATAGAGGTATTTTTGGTCACTAGAATAAATTTTTTAGTCAAGGTATCCATTCAGGTGGCTATACATGTAGCAGATTAGCCATGTTAAGGAGGCCTCCCAGCCTACAGAAGTTACGTTCTCAAAGTTTTAACGCACCACGAGGGTACTAAGGGAGACCTTCTATCTGCATAGAGAAATTGGCACCTGTTCACTGTGAGATTAATCACAATGACATTTTTAGATACCAGTTTAGAAGGGCTTGTCTTTAGCCTATTACTGGTTGGGCAATCTCTATCCCTGGCTCTATTAAAGCTCTTGGGAGGTAGCCATGCTAAAAGATTTGCATGAATTTCTCTTTCACCCAAGATCTGCGAAGGCGAGGGGAGAGGATACGTTCATGCAATTCTTTGGGATTAAAAATCTAGAGAACACTTCAAACACATAAGCAAAGTGATTCTTTTTAAGCACCAAATTTGAAGTGTTATTTAACTACAAAATGCAGACATGATAGTTTTAGAAGACACACAAAGTCTTCGACAAGCGACCTAAATCAAAATCATTAGTATTTTATGATTTTTTTCTTCATTTACAACATCCCGCAAACCATTGTTAGGTTGTAATCAAAGATAAGCATCAAGAAAAACAAAGCCAAAGATTGTTCAGTGTTAGAAAAATCTGAAAATCATAAAACAAATTGCATATTTAGAAATTAGATGAAAAATCATGCACTTTGAAAAAATATTGCACTAAAAAATGTTACCGTATGAGCCTGTACGAGGCTCCGGAAGCTATGAAACAGGGGATTAGATAGGTACAATGATGAAAACCTGCAATTTCTGACAAATCTAGAAGCCAAAACCAGAAAATAACTCTAGCACAAAGATCTTCAGGAAATTATACACAAAATAAAAAAATAAAAAAAATTAACAAAAAGACTTAAAATGAGCAAGGTATGGCCCTCTAAAGATAGTCTACAAAATCAAAGCACTCAATGGTGAAGGCAAAGAATTTTCAACCCCGTCTGATGTCAGCAAATCATTGTGTTAAATTTGACAGTTTCCTAGCCATCACAAGGCTATACGGAATGATGGTTTGACGGCCATCAAATTTAACATACTAAAAAAAATTCTAATTTTTTTTTCAGTTTTTTTGCCTCAAGCTGCATGCAGAAGGTCGTACAGCCTGTTTGGGCAAACAAAATTTTGCCACAAATTTGAAATTCGTCATATATGGGTGAGTTTATAGTCATTTTCAACTAAAATAACGATCTGAATGCGATGGTGTAGTAAGATTTGGCTCAAAAGGAGATGTGGGTAAGCCCCACGGTAGGCGCCAGAAATGTATGCGTGAATTTGGGTTTCTGCCTGTAAGCTGCAAACACACACACTTCAATAGATCATTGCATGGTTAGCTTAAACTGAATGCGATAAAAAAATGACTAACCTAAATCGATCTATTACCTTCTAGTAAGCAGGAGTTTGAATCTTGCTCTCAAGTCATCGCAAGAAACAGTGACTACACTAGATCCTAATTTCTAAACAAAGATTTTAAAACTATATAAATGATGAAACTAGAATGAATATATACAAATGCAAGCTTTGATCCCAAGCTAATTAGATTGATTTTATGACACCAATTTGAAATGTTTTTGTTCTTTTCAAAGCCCAAATTGAAAGTGCTCTAGAGATTATGGTTTGCATGATTGCAAGTAAACTAACAATTATTCAATTAGAAAGCTATAAAATGCTAAAATGCTTGAAAACTTAAGAAATGAAAACTGCATAATAACATTACCTAAAAACTGGGATCCTTTGTGAAGGAAATGAAGCTCTCTTTAATAGAAAATCTCTCCCAAATCAATGGTCGAGATTAGAGGAAATGAGTGACTTAGATTCGATTTGAGGAAGCACAATCCATGTGCAAGCAATTTGATTGGTCAAAAGGTTCAGTCTTTTTGGAAACTTCCAAATTGATTTTCAGTTAACAACTTTGTTTCCAAAATGATAAATAGATAAGATCAAGTTAACTGAATAAAACAGATTTGTTTCCAAAATGAGAAAATATAATAATAAATTAACAGATTAAAACAGATTTATTTCCAATTCAAAAAAAATCACTTGATGACATCAAATGCATTTTTAAAGATTTAATTGATTTTAAATGCACATTTTAATTCAAAAATTAGTTGATGAAATCATATGCATTTTTAAAGATTTAATTGATTTTAAATGCAACTTTTAATTCAAAAATCAGTTGATGAAATCATATGCATTTTAAAGATTTAATTGATTTTAAATGCACATTTTAATTCAAAAATCAGTTGATGACATCATATGCATTTTTAAAGATTTAATTGATTTTAAATGCACATTTTATTTTTATTAATTAATTTAATTCTCTTTTGGATTTTATTGACAATTTAGCAAAAAAAATTTATTAATGTATTAGAATATCAATTAAATAATTAACATAAGGTTTATTTTCCAATATATTATATTTTTAGGAATTAATTAATTAATCAAGTATAATGATTAGTTAGGACCTAGGATTCAGGTCAGATTAGCTTGAAATTGATGAATTGACTATTTGGTTTAGGACTTAGATTATCAAAATTAGGGTTTCTTGATATGAGACTGAGATTAGGGGTCTAGGGTTTAGGTGACCACTTCGAGGTCATTACACACAGGCCTTGCATGGTAAAAGGTCTTTGGAAGAAATGGAAGAAAATGTAAAGAGTGGTGATGAGGCAGTGTCCACTAAAGAGCCACCAGCAAAGAAGCAAAGGATTGAAGAAACAACAAAAGTGGTGAAAAGAGATCTAGCAAGGGTTGTGATCACAGAATGTGGCACATATTTTTGATAGAACATATCACAACTTGGGTATAAAGCAAGATGAAGAACAAGGGTAAAATGATATGGCCCTTGCAACATGACTCGATGAGAGGGTTATAATGTCCAATGAATTCATGGAGGATGATGATTTTATCAAGTCTAGTGAATTCAAAATTTTCTTGATCAAACTAAAATAGAGTGACTTAAGACAGAACCTGATTTTAGAGGAGTGTGGTGAAAATAGGAATGAAGCTATTGTCAAAACACTATAAGAGTATGATCCTGATAGTGAGTTGATCATTGTTGAGAAGGCAAGAGAATTGGTAAAGAAAAGTGGTATGCTATTGGTGCCTGATTGGGATATAAATTTCACTTTCATTATTAATTATATTAGGAAATAGGAAACCATAATGTTCAAGTCAAAATTTGAAATTGATGATATGTTGAGAGGATCAAGTTTTGCTCCTAAATCAAAAACACTAGCTATTTGGTCCTTGGCTCCTCCTACACAAAAGCCACATGTGTTGAATATTAGAGAGGAAAGGAAGGCTGATGGAATTATTTGGAATTTTCAGAACACTGGTGATATAGAGATTGCTCATTTGATGACTCAAGTTTCATTCATGAATTTGGGAAAGACAAAAGATTTGTCTAAAAGGTATGAGAAAACTTTCAATCAAATGATTTCTTTGGCAAAGAAGTATGACGAAGTGATCATCAAGAACAATAATTTAGAAGAAAAATTAGAAGAATTAAAATAGAAACATGCAAATGAGACCCCTAAAATGTTGGTAATAGATAAGGTTGATGCATCTATAGAAAATTAGGGTGATGCAACACTTATGGAGGGTAAATCAGTGCAATCTGAGGAAGAACAAAATGTTAAGGCTTCTTTATTGTTCTCGATTTCCTGAAGCATAGAGTGGATGTTAGGAAAGGGAAAGCATCAGTAGTGCATGAATTGCATAATTCACTAAGAGATGCTAGCAAGGTGACTTCTGATGATGTGTCATTCCTTGGACTTGTATTGAATCTTTGGTCAGGTAGGAGAAGATTAATGAATAGATTGAATACTGCTATATTGTACAATGATGACTTCCCACCAAACATCACTGAGACTAACCAAATGGTAGAGGAAGTTAATGCCTCTTATGCATTCTTTAATGTCAAGGATGGTTTAATTAAGAACAAGTTGAGATTATTTGGGAAAGGATACAATGCATTGATCCCCACAATATATGATGAAACCAACTAGTTGAAGAGGTATTCAGTTTGGGAGGGAGAATTTGATACCATATGGCAGAATGATGATGTAGATGAACACCTGGATAAATAGATTGACACTTCTTACTTCAATGATTTGGTGGATATTTTATTTAAGGTTGAAGTTGATTTGGTTAAGTTTATTTTTATGCCATAGCAGTTGTAGATGCCAGGTGGACAGATTTTGTTGCAAAACTGGAGAAGGAGAAATCATTCAACTAGCTAACTGAAAAGGAGGTTAATAGATGGGAAGCTATGTTGAAGATGTAGTAAGCTTTTGGTTTTTTCAAAAACCTGTCTTGATCATTGCTTTTTCATCGATAAAGTTTTTGTCTTTTTGTTTTCTTGTTGAAGTTTTTTGTTAGAGATTAGATTCCTAAAAGTACTCTGACGCTTTTTGCATCCTTATCATATAAAAGGATTCCAAGACTACTTTGAGAAGGATATAGAGAGATAGCCATTTTTGGATCGATAAGATTGTAAAACTCTAATATTAGGCCAAGAATTTGAATAGGTGTTTTGAATCTTCTCTTAAATATACTAAATATTTTGATATCAATATAAATACAAGTTCACAAGCATATTTGAAGTTCCAATATGATTGTCTTTGTTCTAAATTTCAACTTTTGTTTAAATTGAATAGTTAAGGACTTTTCAATTTATCTATCTGTAAGGAAGATTGAGAGATTTTTTAAGGGTTTCTTTCAAGGGAAGAATTAATTTCCTTAGAATAGTTTCAATGAAATCTGAATTTATTTACACATTTTATGATTACATCTATAGTTTAAATGTGGAGTGATATATAAGGCATGTTCATTTTCTACTGAAATCTACAAGTTTACTTCAGTGAGTGTTGGTGTTAAGTGGTTGTGTATTTAAAATGATTCCATACCCTAGGATGAGGCACAAGTCTCTTATGTAAATGGAGTATGTGGATATTATCAATCATTAAATACTTTTTTTAATTTGGTCATAGTTGTGTTTTATTGAGCTAATAAATTATAGGACAGGTGTTTTGTACAATCCACTATAAATCCGCTTGATTATTACTTTGTGTGAGTCAATATAGCAAAGAATATGTCAACCCACCTAAGTCTGTGGACCTCAAAGTGAAGAAGGTAAAAATACCTTGTTACTATTTTCATTTTCCTTGCTTGGTTAGTGTGTGTGAAGATAATAGAACATGCTTTTTTTACAAGTGTTATGAATCAGCAAGAAAAGGAACCAACAAAAATGGTGACTCTACAGGGGAATGAGAGGAAAGTTTGCACTTAAAGTTTTACTTGAACCTCTCATTCATTATTTGTAAAATATTTGATAACCAGTTAAAATCATAGTTACATTCCCTCTCATCGGTGTTTTTTTTAATGTGTTCAAAGTGAGGTCTCATAAATTTTCCCAAGATAGTTTGGGTGGTGGCTCCGAGTTTTGTTTTCCAGTGTTTTGTTGTAATCGTTGGTAGTTCAAGTTTTGTGAGAGCCTATTTTTTAGTAGGATGAGAAACAATAAGGCATATATGAAGGAACACCCAGAGTCCATGTTATAAGGTGAACTCCCAAAATCTCCCAGAAGAAATTGGTCAAAAAGGGGAGAACCTAGTAATACTTCTTCGTGGAAACCTCGACCTTCAGGCTCAAGTCAGCCTCTAAGTATTGTCCTAGAGAAGAGTTTTACTTCTTCCATAAGCTTTGAGTCAGATATTCTAGGGTATTTTGATAATTTGTTTCACACCCTTGTACAAAAGGATATACCTCAACAGAAGGGGGTAACCTAGGTTCCATATAAGATGGAAAATCAAAGAAAGGATAAAATTAGGGATTCTCAACTTGGGAGTGTTTCAAACATAGGTAACTCTTCCTCAATTTTAATATATATCCATTATGTGCAAGCTAGGGACCAAGGAGATATAGATTTAATCAAATTAGATGATTCCTCAGGTTTTGAGATTACTATACCTGATCCAAAAGAAATTTTTGGAGATATTGATGTTTTAATAAGAGAATTGAAAGAACAAATGGTTCTAAGAAAAATAAGAGAGAAAGACAGAGAAGAAGATATCATAAATTCCCTTGCTGAGAGAGAAGGTTTACAAAAGGAATTGCTCAACTCAAAATGGTCAATCAAGGATATAAAGGCTTGAATAAGGAATTTTTTGGTGATATGGGTGCCTTGAGGGAAGAATTCCAAGAGAGGGAGTGGTCATTGAAGAAGGATGATGTTGAAGGTGAAGGTCTTATGCTTCGGCAGATTCTTAATTGAGAGAATCAGAAACCTTTTAAGGCTCAAGTTTCTCTACCAGACCCACCAGTGACCAATATAAGTAAAATAGTTTTAGATAAATAAAAATAAAAGGTTACTGTAATACATATTGATGATCCAAAGGATAGCAAATAAATATCTCTGAATATTTATTTGCTTGATATATAATTGAAAAGAGCTAAGAAGGAAAAGGAGGATATTGTCAAGCATTTGGAGAAAGATGAATTCGAAGTTGCTGCTGTAGAAATGAAAAGAAAGATTGTTTTCTTAAAATCTTCTATACATACTAATGTGACTAATATACCACTGCAACTGCTCAAGGAAAGTCTGGATTGGGTCTTGAAATTCAGAAAACAAATATCAATAAAAATGTCCAAGGATTAGGTACAATCCAAGGTTCTCCAACACATGTAAGTGGAGGTGGAATTGGAGGAGGTGTTGGTGGAAGTAATTAGAGTCTTCATGTTGGTTTTCAGAGGAGACGTATTCATTTGGAAAGATATAGGCAATTGTTTTTTTATGGTATTCCAGGCCAACCAAATGTTATCCCCAACAAAGTTAGAGACAAGATCCTCAAATTTAGTGGGAACATCGCAATAACAAGTGAGGAACATTTAAAAAATTTTACTTATAAAATGAATGACTATGAAATTGAGCATGAAGATGCAATTATGAAGCTATTTGTACAGTCTTTTAGTGAGGAGGCTAGAGATTGGTACCGTGGTTTTCTTGATAGCAGTATTAGTTCTTGGGATGAGTTTGAGAAGTGTTCTAAAAAACAATATGGTGAAAAAATAAACTCGGGTTTCATGTTAAATGAGTTCAAAAATATAAAGAAGCTTCCAAATGAGGTCATAGTTGATTTCAACATTAGATTTAAGAAGGCTATCTATAAATTGTCCCAAGTGTTAAGATTGGATGAGAATGTGTGTCTTACCACATATTGCAATGCTCTTGATGAAAGATGGCTTACTTACTAAGAGATATGGAACCTCATACATTGAGAGATTCTTATAAGATGGAAATCAACATTGAAATTAATAGAAAAGCCTCATGAAAACTGAGATGATGGTAGGCTTCAAAAAGAATCTAAGGGATAGTCTAGCGAGATTCCTAAAGAGGAAGACAAAGTGGACAAGTTGGTAAATAATATGAAACACCTTACTACTAAGGTAGATAAGAATGAAAGGATTTTTACAAATAATATACAGCAATATCAGAGGGAGGATAGGCATTTTAGGTTGCAGGACATGCCTTGAAAAACTAATTAGAAAGATGGCAAGCTTGTGCCAGATAATCCCAATGATGAAAACAACAAGGAAACTCATGTCCCACTAAAAAGAAATAATTCACATAATATGGAAAGTACTCCTTGGTGTGTGGCTTTTTATATGACTCATTCTCCTTTCCAATGTGTTGTGGCTCAATCCCTGGAAAAATCAATAGGAGATGTTGAAGAACAAGGGAGTCAGGGTGAGGAGAAGCCTTTAGTAAATATGTGTATGATCTCTGTTAAAAGTGAGTATGATTATTCAGAGGATGATTTGGTAGAAAATATGCATTATACAATTAATGTTGTAAATAATAAAGAGGGACGTATTCATCTTTGAAGACCTAGTGGTGAAGAAGTAAGGTCTCTCACTATTGCTGCAATAGCCCAGGAAAGGAACACCTATAATTTGAGGAATAGAAAGAGTGATCAAGATCAAGGTAAGCCTTCTTCAATGTTTATCAAAGAGATTTCTCATGAAATCTCTATTAAAGATGTGGATAAGAGTAATACCAAATAAATTAAGATGAAGAAAGGGGAATTTAAAGGAACTCATGTGAGTGCAAGCACAACTACCCATGTTCCTGATCAAAAGTCAAGTCAACTTGAGGATAACAAAGGTAAATTTTCTTTAGAAGTTGCTATAATTTTTCCAACATTTGATATGAAGCATGCCTTATCTCAAATGAAGGTTTTAGTACTATTAATTGAGATGTTGAAGATAAAATAACAAAGGAAAGCTACATTCTCATTACTTTCAAATATACCTGATATAGATGATTCTTTTACACAAAGCGGTGAATCAAAAGGAAAGAATGAAGAGCAGGAAACACCTCGGATCTATGTTGGAAACATAATTACTCAATAGCCTTCTCAAGTGGACCCCTTCTATGTTACTTTACTTTTGAATAACATGTTGATAACAAAATTTATGATTGACTCTGGAGCTGCAAAAAATGTGATGTCTTATCATGTTATGAAAGAGTTGGGTATGAGAGTAGACACTTCTTTTGGGAAATGTTATGTTATGGACAATACATGTGGTTGGAACCCTAAAGGGTGTTGAAATCAAGATTGTTACATTCCATGAAGCTACATTTAAAATGTATATTGTGTTAGTAATAACTGAGAGGGGGGGGGGTGAATCAGTGGCCTCAAAAAATTATCCTTCAAACTTTAAACACTAATCAATAAACCTCAGATTATTATGTCCCCACAAGATACATGCCATGAAATACTAATAATGATTTAACTATTTTTTGCTTTTCCGTGTCTGTCCTTATTCTCCTTGATTACCAATAAGAAGTGTAACTATTTACCAAAACTCAGTAAATAAGCAGAGTATACCGATCAACCCAATGTTAACTATGTCAGATACAAAACAATAAAGAAATGAATTATACACACGCAACACATGAATTTTTTAATGTGGGAACCATGTTAAGGGAAAAACCATTGGGACTGGCACCCCAAATTTTCACTCTTCTGAAGTGAGCCTTGTTAAGAGCCAACCTTGTTAAAGGTTACAAATATATTGTTAGGTGTGACCTTGTTAGAGGATTTTATACATAGAGGTTGTCACTTAGTATCGGGCATCTAATGTTGCCATCCTTGAATCAGCCTCTCCCTTAGACTGTCAATAGGCATCGAACATATCCAATGCTACTTTCATGAATCAACCTTTTTGGCACTCCTTGAGATGTACCTCAATATATAGAAGACTGTTAAGTCCTACTCTGTTAAGAGACTTGATGCTTCAATGGTTAAACTGAAACACTATGACTTGTTCATGATGCAACTTTGAATTGCAGATTCTCAAATCTATTTAAGTACATTACCTCTCTGATCAATGTATCAATTCAATTCTTTGTGCTCCACACTTTCTGCTTTGTGATGTTATGCTTCACTGTTCGTCGATGTCTACAGAATAATTTAGCTCTCCTTTAGCTTGATTGATTAGGACTGTATGAATTTATTCTTCATCAGTATCTCTTCAGCATCCTCTTTATATTTACTCCCCTTAATCCCCTTTTTAAGCATTGCAAAAATGAATTAAGCTTGTCTCTTATATAGACATGATATTCATTGTTTCTTGATTCTTGGTGTGAAAAACAATCCATCCAATTAGATTTAAAGCATAACTCCTGATTTATCTCGTAGATATATTCTTGCCAACTATACAAATCAGCTTTAAATCAATCACTTATCTTTGGTCAAATAAAACAAAGTAGACAACCAGTTAAGTCCTTATTTAGATCTTCCAGCTAGATATTTTGTCATTTTCTGAACTCTCTATTCCGTTGCAGGTCACCATTGCAGTTAGTTGTCGATGACAACTGACTGTTCTGTTAGTGAGACACCAGTTAGCTTCATGATCTCCATCCATTGGGAAACACTGTATTTTCTTCCATCGGGTTACTCTTTTCTTTTCTTGTCAGGCATTCTATGTTTTTGATTTTCTGAGAAACACATTGCTTCCTATTGTCGGGTAACACTGTGACTGTTCCTCTTTTCTTTTATCGATGGTGAGCACTCCATCGGTGTTGTTTGTCACTTAGTGAATACACGACTTTTATGTATTGTTGAAAGAATAACCTTGGTTCTTTTGGTTCTCTGAAGTCTTTGGCTTTATCTATATGACCGTACAGATGATATCAAGTTGACATCAATGACAATACAATTCATTAACTGATTTAATGCCTTGCGTTATCTTCAACTTAACATTGTCAAACATTCAATCAGATACATGTCATTAATCTCTCCCTTCGGCATTGATGGAAACATACTATATTATCACACTATACTATTTCTAATACAATAGTTGAGTTTCATCAAACTACCATTCTTTTTGTTTTGATAACCGATAAATGTCTGACCGTCAGTAAGCTCTATTTTTAGCTTAGATTTTATTCTTGCGGCTCTCTTTATTCTGATGTGTTGTGTCCTCTCCTTGTGTAAATTTGGTTCCCTTGACTTTTCTTCTCTTTTTATGTCTTTCTCTCTTTTCTGCAACTCTCCCTTTGTATAATCTTTCCTTACAATTTCTCTCCCTAAGGATAAAATTTCTCCCTCTTGGAGTAATGCGCTAATAGATACTTTTTCCTTCTTTCCAAAAGAATGTGTGATAATATGAATAATTTCTCTCTCTTTGATAGAAATTCCAAACAAATATCTTACAAATACCTGACATTCATGTCAAACTATCATTTCTCTCCATCCATAATATATTCCTTGAATTTCCCTTATCCATCAGCAATACAACATTATTCTCTGGTGCTTGGTTCTGATATATACCTATCTGTATATAGATGTAGCTTTGAAGTTCATCTCTTTGCTTTCATCAATCATAAATGATATTCTAATAATATGTAGGTTGATGCAGCCTTCAGTCATTTTACTAACCAGTAGACAAGGGCTTGACCCCTAGTCTCTTTCCCAAGTACTCAAATGCATCCTTGGGTAGTGGCTTGGTGAAGATATCGGCCAATTGTTTTTTTGATTGCACATACTCAAGTATCACCTCTTTTGCCTGAACTTGTTCTCTCAAATAATGATACTTGATGGAAATATGCTTTGTTTTATCATGCATGACTAGATTTTTTGAAATGCTAATTGCACTTGTATTATCACAATAGATAATTACTGGTTCTATGATCTTCATATGCATACCTTCCAGTAACTGTTTGATCCATGCAAAGTTTGAGCAATTTGCAGCAGCAAAAACATACTCTACTTCTATAGTAGATTGTGAGATGCATCCTTGTTTCTTTCTTATCCATGTGACAAGTTTGTCACCCATGAAGAATGCTCCTCCAGTTGTGCTCTTTCGGTCATCAATATTTCCAGCCCAATTAGCGTCAGTAAAGACCTGAAGTTCAAATTTGCCTTCTCTTTTATACCATAAGCCATATTCCTCTGTATTCTTTAGATATCTTAAAATTCTTTTCATAGCAGTCATATGTGATTCCCTAGGGTTAGCAGAAAATCTAGCAACAATTCCCACTGCATGTGCAATATTATGTCTAGTGTGTACAACATACATGAGTTTTCCAATCATTGATCTGTACAAAGTCTAATTTACCTCTGTTTTCTTGTCCTCCTTTGTCAACTTACATCCAGTAGCCATCGGTGTTCCAACTGGTTTGGATTCTTCCATCTTGAATATTTTCTGGACCTCTTTAAAGTATTTGGACTGTGTAATGAAAATACCTTCACATTGTTGGATGATCGGTAGACCAAGAAAGAACTTGATCTCTCCAAACATAGACATCTCAAACTCTTTGCTCATCTCATTAGCAAATGATTTTCATAACATATCATTTCCTCCAAATATGATGTCATCAATAATTATTTCAGCAATCAAAGTGTTAGCATCAGTATCTTCCTTCAAATAAAGATTATTGTTTTCACTAGTCCTTACAAATCCAATACTTATAAGATAGGAATGAAGTTGTTCATACCATGCTCTAGGAGCTTGTTTTAATAAATACAAGGCTTCATTAATTCTACATACTATGTTTCTCTTGTCTAGATCTACAAACCCTTCTAGTTGTTCAATGTATACCTCTTCTTCAAGTATTCCATCCAGGAATGCAGACTTGACATCCATTTGATATACCTTGAATCCTTTATATCCAGCATAAGCAAGTAATATTCTAACTCCTTCTAGCCTAGCAATGGGTGCAAAAGTCTCTCCATGGTAAATTCCTTCTTCTTGTGCATACCCCTTGCATACTAGTCTTGCTTTATTCATTATGACTTCTTCATTTTCATTCAGCTTATTCCTGAATATCCATTTTGTACCGATGACATTCTTGTCATCTGGTCTTGGCACAAGTGACCATGTTTTTTTTTTCTCAATCTGCTCAATCTCATCATTCATTGCACTTATCCATTCTTCATTATCAAGTGCAGCATTGACAAATTTTGGCTCAAACTCACAAATTAAACAATTTGAGTTTAAGGACTTACTTCTTGTTCTTGTACCAACTTTCTTATCTCCTATGATTTGGATCTCTAGATGGTTCCTTCTTACATATCTTGCAAGTACAGGTTCATCTCTTTGTCTATCAGCTTGATCATCATTTTTTCCTTCATTTTGTTCTTCATCACTTTGCACATTATTTTTATCATTATCCTGACCGTCGGTATTTGCAGCCTGGCCGTCAGTCGCAACATTCTGTTGTTCTGGAATTAAGCACTATTTCTCAGGAGCTCCATATTGTTGGTAGGATAGGGTGTTAGGTTCCTCATTGTAAGTGAACATATTGTAGTCCTCTGGTTCTTTAGTGCTTTCATGTTCATTCTTTTCTACAAATTCATCTATCTTTACATTTGCACTTTCAATAATTTTGTTTGAGGCTTTGTTTAGACATTTATAAGCCTTGCTCTTGGTAGAGTACCCTAGAAAAATTCCTTCATCACTCTTGGAGTCAATTTTTCCATTTCTATCATCTTTTAAGATATAACATTGACTGCCAGAAATTTTGAAATAACTTACATTGGGTGTGTATCCATACCATAGCTCATAAGGTGTCTTTTTGGTGACTTTCTTCAGTTGTACTATGTTCAAAGTGTAAATAGTAGTACTGACAGCTTCCCTCTAGAAGATTGGGTGATTCCTTTCTCTATCATCAGTGTCCTTGCACAGTCAATTATGGATCTATTCCTTCTTTCAGCAATTCCATTATGTTGTGGTGTCCTTGGTGCAAAGACCTGTCTTTTGATTCCATGCTCATTACAAAAGTTAGCGAATTCATCTGATATAAATTATCCTCCTCTATCTAATCTCAAACATTTCAGATCCTTACCACTTTGTTTCTCTACCATTGCCTTATACAATTTAAACATCTTAAATGCCTCTGATTTATCTTTTAGAAACATAATTGTCATCATTCTAGAGTAATCATCAACAAAGAGAATAAAATATCTATCTCCATAGGAACTCTTTGTCCTCATAGGTCCACATAATTTAGTATGGACCAATTCTAGAATTGCATCAGATGTATGGGTTTTTCTTTTGAAACTAGACTTTGTCATTTTTCCTTTTTGACAATTCTTACACATGATATTGTCAGGCTTGGTCATCATCGGTAAGCCTCCGACATTTCTTTTTTTGCTAATTTTTATCATGTTGTGAAATGTCACATGACACGGTATTTTGTGCCATAACCATATGTCTTCTTTTTTAGCAATCAAACAAGTGGATTCAGTATCATTCAGATAGAATAAGTTACCTTTTGTCTGCTCACCGGTACCAATCAGATTTCCAGATTTTTTGAAGATCTTTGCCTTCTTATTTTTAAATGCTACTTTGTGACCTGAGTTATTCAACTGAGAAACACTCAATAGATTATAATTCAATCCATTTACCCGATAATCATTCTCACACTTTATCTGGTTATTCAACATTATTGTTCCTCTACCTTCAACTAGACAAGGTTTGTCATTACCCATACTTATTGAACCACCTTTATAGTATTCAAAAGTCTCAAAATTTTCCTTATCACCAATCATATGGTGAGTGCAACCACTATCTATGATCCAAACATCATTTTTGCTAATTTTAGATATAAGAGTTGTTTCTACATACCTTTCTTCATCATCATCTGAATCATCTTTTACAGCCACAAACACCATCTCGATGTCTTCATTAGATTCAGTGTCAGTATCATCATCCTTGTATTTTTCTAGGTAACTGGCCTTCTTTGCTTTGTCCTTATAGTCTCGAGTATCTCTTCTTTCTGATTGTTGGTAGCTTCTAATCACCTCTGTCAGACTTCTTCTCAAAAGATCTATCATTACTTCTGTCATCTTTTCTTCTGTTAGTACATCTTGTAGTAAAGTGTCCAATCTCTTTGCAATTAAAACAAACAAGTGGTAATTTACCTTTGCCTCTCTGCATTCTTCTGGCCATAAGTGCTTCAATTTCATCAAGATCATCTTCTTCATTCTCACTATCACTTTCTTTTCTCATAGTGTTTTTGTGACTTGATTTACTTATTCTCATAGAAGTTTTGAATGAAGACTCTATGTTTGGTAAGACACAATTATCAAATTTATTCATCTCAAATGAAATCAGTCTTCCAATTAAACTATCTACAGTAACATTGCTATTTTCTACTGCTCTCATTTCTTGAATGGCAAATACTCTAATAGCATAAGTAGGCAGTAAGGTTCTTAGAATTTTACTTACCATAGTATCTTCTTCTAGTATACCTTCAACTCCTCGGATAGCATTGACTACCTCTTTGATTCTTGTGTTGTACTGAGTGATGTTTTCACCTTCTTTCATTTTTAGATCATCAAAATTTCCTCTAAGGCTTTCTTCCTTGGCTCTCAAAACATTTTTGTCACCACCATGTACAAGCTTCAATTTGTCTCACATCTGCTTTGCAGTTTTGCATTCTTTGACATCTTCAAATTTAGCATCAGAGAGCTAGGAAGCAAGCTCTATCATCATGTCATTGTGTTCATGCTTCTCTCTCATTTGTTCAATTGTTGGTGCTCCTGTGGGAAACACATATTTAGTTTCTAGTAATTGAGTAACATCATTACCAATACCTGATAAGTGGAGTCTTATCTTGCTCTGCCATGAGGCAAAACTATATTTGTTCAGCTTGGGCACATCTCATGTGTTCATCTTATGATCTTTGGCTTAGGTCTTGAAACCTTCCTTCTAAGCACACAAGCTCTGATACCAATTGTTAGTAATAAATGAGAGGGGGGGGTGAATCAGTGGCGTCAAAAATTTATCCTTCAAACTTTAACCACTAATCAATAAACCTCAGATTATTATGTCCCTACAAGATGCATGCCATGAAATACTAATAATGATTTAACTGTCTATCATTTTTCCTTGTCTGTCCTTATTCTCCTTGATTACCGATAAGTAGTGTAACTATTTAACGAAACTCAGTAAATAACCAGAGTATATTGATCAACCCAATGTTAACTATGTCAGATACAAAACAATAAAGAAATGAAACATACACACATAACACATGAATTTTTTAACGTGGAAACCCTGTTAAGGGAAAAACCACTGGGACCGGTACCCCAAATTTTCACTCTTCTGAAGTGAGCCTTGTTAAGAGCCAACCCTATTAAAGGTTACAGACACACTGTTAGGTGTGACCTTGTTAGAGGATTTTATACATAGAGGTTGTCACTTAGTATTGGGTATCTAATGCTGCCATCCTTGAATCAGCCTCTCTCTTAGACTGTTAATAGGCATCAGGAATATCCAATGCTACTTTCATGAATCAACCTTTTTGGCACTCCTTGAGATGTACCTCAATATATAGAAGATTGTTAAGTCCTTCTCTATTAAGAGACTTGATGCTTCAATGGTTAAACTGAAACACTATGACCTGTTCATGATGAAACTTTGAATTGCAGATTTTTAGATCTATTTAATTACATTACCTCTCTGATCAATGTATCAATTCAATTATTTGTGCTCCACACTTTCTTCTCTGTGATGTTGTGCTTCACTGTTTGTCGGTGTCTACATAATTCTTTAGCTCTCCTTCAGCTTGATTGATCAGGACTGTATGAAGTTCTTCTTCATCAGTATCTCTTTAGCATCCTCTTTCTATTTACTCCCCTTAATCTCCTTTTCAAGCATTGCAAAAATGAATTAAGCTTGTCTCTTATATAGACATGATATTTATTGTTTCTTGATTCTTGATTCTTGGTGTGAAAAACAATCCAACCAATTAGATTTAAAGCATAACTCTTGATTTGTCTCGTTGATATCTTCTTGCCAACTGTACAAATCAGCTTTAAATCAATCACTTATCTTTGGTCGAATAAAACAAAGTAGACAACTAGTTAAGTCTTTATTTAGCTCAGCTATCTAGATATTTTGTTGTTTTCTGAACTCTCTATTCCATTGGTCACCATTGCAATTAGTTGTCAGTGACAACTGATAGTTCCATCGGTGAGACTCCAGTTAGCTTCATGATCTCCATCCATTGGGCAACACTATATTTTCTTCTGCCAGGTTACTCTTTGCTTTACTCGTTGGGAATTCTGTGTTTTTTCTTTGTTAGGAAACACATTGCTTCCTATCATCGGGTAATACTATGGTTGTTCCTCTTTTCTTTTATCAATGGTGTGCACTCCGTCGGTGTTGTTTGTCACTTAGTGAATATATGACTTTTATGTATTACTGAAAGCATAACCTTGGTTCTTTTGGTTCTCTGAAGTCTTTGGCTTTATGTATATGACCGTATAAATGATATCAAGTTGACATCAATGAAAATACAAATCATTAACTAATTTAATGCCTTGCATTATCTTCAACTTAACATTGTCAAACATTCAATCAGTAACATGTCATCATATTGTTGTGGTTAATACACAACCCTAATATGGGATGTGTTATCAAGGAAGTGGGTTGCAGCTATTGCAGGCCATGTACAATTAGATTTGTCTTATGCTATCATTCCTGTCAATGGAAATGAGGTTAAGTTATACCAAGATTTACATGATCCAGTATTAATTGAGAAGGTTGACCCAAAGATACTGAATTGTTTCACGGATGTAGATATGGATAATTTTAGAATTGAACAAGTTGAGCCCCAATGAAGAATACAGGCCCACTTGTATATGAATTAGAATCACAACATCATGATATTTGGAAAATGTACTTTGATGGAACCTAGTCTAAAGAAGGTTTGGGAGATGGTGTATGATTTATTTCTCCTTCAGGTACTACTTTTAAGCACTCATTTTTGTTGGCTTTCCAATGCACAAATAATACAACTGGGTATGAATCATTGTTGTTGGGTTTAGAAATTTGAATAAAACATGGTATTAAGTTATTAAGGGTTTTTGGGGATTCAGAGTTAGCAGTCTCTCAAGTTCGGTCTAAGTATGCTGCTAAGAATGATAGATTGAAACAATGTAAGAATGATGTTTGGGACAAGATTTAATTCTTTGATGTATTTTCCATTGAGTGGGTAGAGAGATAAAAGAACATCATGGCTAACTTCTTAGCTAATGTTTCTATGAAGAATGATGATACAACATTAGTTAGAATTTCTACCATAGAGACCAAGATCAAGAATGCTATCCCTGACAATATATATATAGCTAGAATTTTTTTTAAAATGATAGTGACATTCTCACATTCATTCAATGTTTAGATAATTATGTAGGTCAAAAAATTGATTTTGATGCTTTAGTGGAGGTTACTGATGACACAGAAACCATATTTACAAATGAGATTGTCCAGTTGCAAATAAATGAGATCCCTAAGGGCTTCGTTGAACTAGATGGAATGTTCAGGGATAATGACAATCATTTGTATCAAAAATCTTCAGCCAAAATGGAGGAATTGGAAGAGATAAATCTAGGTTCAGAAACAGTCCCTAAGTTTGTATATATTGGAAAAGAAGTTAGCCCCACATATAAGAGCCAATTTGATTAATCTGTTAAAAAATTACAAGTATGTTTTTGCTTGGTCCCATGAGGATCTTAAGGCTTATAGTGAGGATCTAGCCAAACATGAAATTCTGCTAAAATCTGATGTCAAGCCTTTTAGGAAAAAATAGAGACCAATTAATCCATTGTTGGCTCCAAAAATGTAACAAGAACTAATGAATCTTAGAGATGCTATGATAATTACACCAATAAGATGTTCATTTTGGGTATCTAGTTTAGCGCTAGTCAAGAAGAATAATTGTGACATTAGGCTATGTGTTGATTTCAAAAACCTAAATGTAGCATCTTTGGAAGATAACTATTCTTTACCAAATATGGAAGCCATGTTGAAAAAGGTTACAGGTTTTGATCTCTTATCAATGATGTATGGATTTTCTAGTTATAATTAAGTAATGGTTAATGAATCTAAAAATTTCAAGAAATATTTCACTACTCCATGTGGTACTTATGTGTATGTGAGAATGCCTTTTGGCCTTATAAATGCAGGGGAAACTTTTCAAAGAGAAATGGATGTGGCTTTTAAGGAATTTATTAATGTGATCATGGTAATATATCAGGATGACCTGTCTGCCTACTCAAAAGGGTTGAGGACCATTGTAGGTATTTAGAAAATCTCTTTAATAAGGCTTTGGAATATGGAGTGTCATTAAACCCAATGAAGTGTCAGTTTTTTGTGATAGAGGGTAAATTATTAGGACACATAGTATCAAAAGGAGTCAGAATTGACCCTAAAAGAATCAAAGCTATCAACAAGGTGCTACCTCCCAAAGATATTAAAGTCGTACAATATTTCATGAGAAATATTAAATTTTGTAAGGAGATTTATTGCAAATTTTGCAGAGATTATGAATCCCATTGTTAAGTTATTTAAGAAGGATATGAAATTTGGTTGGGAAGAAGAAGCCCAGCAGGCTTTTAAATAAATATAAGTGTCAAATTAGGACGCACCAGTGTTACAGTCTCCTAACTATGAAAATAATTTTTCTCTATCATTCTTTTGAATCATTCCATACTATTGCAGCAGTATTGATACAAAAGGATGAAGAGGGGTTTGATCATCCCATTACATTTTTTAGTAAGTCCTTGCAGGCTGTTGAAATAAATTATAAAATAATAGAGAAACAATCATATGCCTTATTCAAGGTAGTCAAGGATTTTAGACCTTATTTGGTGTGTGAAAAAAGTAATTTCTTATGTTCCACATGTTGTTGTGAAGGACATTTCTCTCAGTCTGAAGTCACTAGAAAGAGATGCAGATGGATCAACAAAATTTGGGAATTTAATTTTGAGATCTAGATCACAAAGTTGGTTAGGGGTTTGGGATTAGCCAAGCTTATGAAAGATATAAACATGGAGTTAGCCAAAATAAACAATGTTTAGATAGTAAGTACAATGCCTACTAGTATTAAAATGCAACTATGGTATACTGACATTGTGTATTTTTTTTAAAATACTAAGTGTCCAGAAGGTATGACAGATAATCAGAAGAGAACTCTCAAACTCCATGATCATAGGTATGTACTCATCCAAGGTGATTTGTTCTGGAAGAAAAGAGATGGAATTATGTTATTTTGTTTAGACAAACCATAGTCTAAGAGAGTTCTAAATGAGACACATAATGGTGTTTGTCAAGTCCATTACTCTGCAAGATGTTGTAAGATTTGAATAAAAGGAGTAGTGAGCTCGCGCGTGAAGAGGAATAGATATCATTGTCGCTAGCTAGCGAAGGAATTGAAAAGTTCTTGGGTTATTTTGTGAGCTTCAAATTAGTTTCCACATGTCAAGGTGACACTTTTTTGACATGCTAGATGTAAAAGGGGAAGAAAGGGGAGTGATGAGAAATCAAGTAGTGACATGTGGACTCTTTCTCCCGGGTTTTGTAAAATTTGAATGATATTCAGATAGAAAAGGCATACACTTTATTTTTACATCAACACTCAAACAAGGAAAAAATGCCAACTAATTTCAGTCACTGAAGGAGATTCATGCATGCGTGAGAAGTAATGGTGAATTGACAATGGTCAGATTGCAATAAATTGCATGAATGAGCTCATATTTGGTGCAATTGATTTCTGCTTCCAAGATATTTTGAGTGTTGTAATAGATATTATTTTCTTAGCTTGGCTTGTAGCTGTCTATCAATGAAGAAAAGTTATTTGTCTATAAGTTTCAAGATGAAAAAGGCGATGGTAAGAGGATGTTTGAAAGCTTCTAGTAAAAAGAAGGTGGTGGTAAAGAAGTATGTGGATGAATTTTCAGACTTGTTACCAGGAAATTATAGTGCTTTGAATACCAATTTGATGGAATGGAAATATTTTGGTGCCAATGCAGAAATCTAGTCTCTCAATCATTCTAGTAATTATCTCTTCCATTGCTTTTGGAATAATAGGCTAAGCCCATTCCAATGAACAATCCTTGGAGTTTGAACATGGAAAGGTTAATTATTCCTGATGTCTTTGTTGATTTCTATTTAATTAAGGAGTTGGAAAGGAAATATTATCTTGTGTCTAGGGTGATTAGGAGGAAGAACAAAATTTCCCTAGTTTCCATTGACAGATGTAGTTTTGTGGAAGTGATGAAGGGGACTCCCCTTAATACCACAAGTACACGACAGAAACAAAGAGAAACAACAGAAATTTGCAAGAACAGAAAATTGGCTTCTTATTGGCTCCAAAAATGTGGAATTACAAACTTCAGAATTACAATATCAAAAGACACATGGGCATCCCTTACAATAATCTGTAGGACAAAGCCTCAAATAACCACCCAGAACTTCCCTAGAAAACACCACGGGCCTTCCTTAAATAGGCAATTTTCCACCGCCCGAGAAGGTTCCAAAAAT
>MU227227.1:1151112-1161549 GCA_018584345.1 Thuja plicata
TCAACTACTTTGTCAACATCATTGTTCTTCTTTACTTCAACCCAAATTTTTCTTGAATCTTCATTTGCTTGAACAAACTTTACTTCTCCTTTTTCTTCAAATAGTATTTTTTAGGTTCATCTTGCTTCTGAGTTTTGGATCTACAAAAATTTGAGATGTGTCCTTCCTTTCCACATGTGTGACAAATGATAGGAGGTCTGATGCTTTTGTTCATCATACTCCATTGCTTTATTGTGTGTCCATTGTAGTTACATATCTGGTATGTAGTGTTCTGCAAATTCTTTTGAGTTTGATTTCTCTGATTGTTTTGATTCATTCTTCTTTGATTCTACTGTGACTGAGTTCTGCAATGTATAGCCATATGACCAAATTTATTACAAGAGAAACAATAACCATTGAAGGGTCTTACCTTTTTGCAATCTCTTGCCAAATGACCATGTTTTTTACATGCAAACAAGTTTTGTTAACTTTCTTGATTTCCCTTTTTGGTAGATCTTCTTTAATCTCTTCAACATTTTCAACTTTCCTTGCTTCTGAGAGTGCTTCATGAGGTTTCTCTCTTTCTTGTAATGAATTGACTTCAGTTTGTGTTATATTGAATCCAAGACCAGTAGTGTCACCTTTTTGCTTTTGTGCATTGAGCTGAGATTCAAGTGAATCAGAACTTGTGTGAAGTTTTTCATTCTTATCCTTTGCTTCTGTTAATTTAGAGTCCAACTTCCTTTTCATGTTTTCTAATTCCAAAACTTTCATGTTTGCTTTCAAGAGTTCATCATCCAGGTATTTGCTTTCTTTGATCTTTTCTTCAATAGAAAATTGGTTGTTTGTGAGCTGTTCATCAAGATTTTCAACTTTATCTTTCAGAGACATATTCTCTTCATTGATCTTTTTGATCATTTTCCCTAAGTCACTTGTAGAACAATCTTTCAAATCTTTTCTTAGTTTCTTGATAAGCATTTGTGAGCCATCAACTTTCAGTCTAAGTTCTTCATTTTATTTTTAAGATCTATCAAGATCTTCAAGAGCTGCTTCAAGATTCTTTTTCAAATGTTTTTCTTCTGCTGAGTCCATGATCTCCTTCAGTGGTTAAAATTATTTGTTGAGGACCATAGCTCTGATACCAATTGTTAGAAACACTGAGAGGGGGGGTGAATCAGTGTTTGTCTATTAATTACTTTTTTAGCAACTTAAACATAAATTAATCATACATAGAATGAAGCTTAACATAAAAACTCATAACACATGATATGATTACAGGGAAACCTTGATCAGAGGAAAAACCCGGTGGGACTTAGTACCCACAAATATTGTACTAAGTATAATGAACTTGTGAGAGTTCCTTTGCTTTGTTAGAAGCAGTCTTTACAATATGAGTACAATGACCTGGTTAAAGGTCGAACCCTGTTAGGAGTCTTTTAAAAAACCCTGTTAAAGGTATATGGCTCACTACCTAGGCTCACTGCCCAATAAGATGAAGGATACAACCTTCTAAAAGATGATATGCACTATATCAAAATGAACTGCTATGATGACACTGTTTGTCTGATTAGTTCCGTGTATGTGTGAATGCTCTTACTCTCTCAAAGAGCTATATCATATATTGACTTCATAGTACTGTCCCTCTATATCTTCCTCTTGCACAGTAATTGACACTTCTATCATATATTTACATTACATACTTATATATTCAAATCTGAATAGGCGTGACCCAAAACAGAACACAAGTCAGCCCTAAAACAAAATATACAACGCTTCCGAAAAAGTCAGCTTAAGCATGTTTACTACAATGTTAACTAAATCATTAAAATCATATAACCAAAGGCACTTAGCCATTACTTTATAAAATAACACATGCTGATCAAAACACTTAGTCGGCTTCCATGCTCTGTCTCCTAGACTGTTAGTCTATTGATCTATTTGTAACTTTTCCGTACTATAGTTCCATACTATGTGTGTCTGGATGTAGCATTTACACGTGTCATAAAACTTATATCTGAACGCGCATATGCTGACTCGATCTCTCGAACGTGCGCTAATGTGCTGATCGCTGAGTATCTCTGTCTGCCCTATTTTCCTTACTTAGTCATTTTGTCTTTTAAGATAGAGACTAAACATTACTTTGTTGCCATGATGACAACACAAAATGAGTCATGCATCCTCAGGTAGTCAACTTTCCAACAATCTTATCCTCCCACACCCCACACATACATTACATCATATATATACACTCATATCTCACATCTTCTTTTGTCCATTACATTTTGGTGAACCCGCAATAGACAACTCTTTCTTTTTTGGTGTTAGATTTATATTTCATTCTATATCTTGCATACATATTAGATTATCCTTCTTTTATGTTCTTTCATTTACATTTTCTTAGTTTAGTTCATTTACATTGGATTGGTGTATGAGCTTTACTACCTCTAGTCCTACCTATAATATCTCGGTTAGAAGAATACGCAGACGTATGGGTTCCTTTGATCCTGAGTCTTCCTCTCCTTTCCTTAGGATCCTAGATTAAAATTTAATCACTCATGATTCTAATCATTATATGGAGCATAACTCCTCTCACTCGTCTCATGATGAGGATAATGCTTTAAGAGTTCCTCCTGAACAAGTCCAAAAACTATCAACTAAACTTGATAAAATGGGAAATTGGCTTATTAAAGAAAACCATAATCAAGATTTTATCCAAGCTATAGAGGCTCTTAAGAAAGTCCATGATAGTGATCAAGGTGTTAATAGCTTGCATGGTATTACTCATTTGGTGCATTTAAATGTTAAACCTTTAGCTCAAGAGGCTCAAGATTTAGGATTTACTCCTCCTGTCACTAGTGTGTAACCTTCTTCCATTCCTTTATCTAGCATTCCTACTTACACTCCTCTGATGAATACATCTCTTCCATTTACCAATCTTCTAGCTTCGAATCTTCCACTTCCATCTCATCTTGTGAGTGTTCCACCGATGTCTTTACCTAACTCAACCTTCATATCATAATGTGCCTTTTACCTATTCCAACCCTCTTCCAACTATGGTTCCAAGTGTTCCACCAGTTGTGTCTTTTATTCCTGCCACCTCATACACTTTACCTAGTGTTCCTAATGTTTCTAGGCCACCTATTTCTTCTAATGATTCCAAAATCATTAGTTTGGCTCAAACTGTGTCCTCCTTACAACAACTTGCTTCTTTAACTCAATCCAAGTTTAGCATTCCTACATGTGACATGGGTAGTCCTCTATCCTTAGACATTATTCATGCTCCTATCCCTCAGCAAGCTGATATGCCTTATCTTGAGAATTACAATGGTAAGGGAGACCCTATCACTCATGTTAAGACATTTCAAATCCTTTGTAGTGACTATGCTCATGACCATAGGATTTTGGCTAAGATTTTTGCTAGGAATTTTCATGATAATACCTTGCAATGGTATTTTTCTTTACCTCCTTATTCTATTGATTATTTTCTAAAACTTGCTAATACCTTTATCCAGCAGTTCCAAAATAACATCGGTCCGCAAGTTTCCTTAACTGATTAATGCATTGTAAACAAAATGCTAAGGAAAAATTGAGTGACTTTATTGGTAGATTTAAGCATTTATATGCTCAGATTTCTTATCTTATTCCCAATATTTATATTTAGCATATTTTTATTTCAAATTTGCAAAAGGATATTAGAGATAAGATTATGCTTACTGGATTTACCTCTTTTCAACAACTTTGTGCAGCGCTTCATCATTATCAATTACAAGTGAGTCAATTTGAGATAAACACTCTAATGGCTCCTGTACTAGTTGATAAGAGTGATGTTTCTCCTAATCCCAATAAGTTTCAGAATCCTAACAACTATGTCAAAATCAATAAGCAAGAAAATGCAGTTGCTGATCAAGTTGTTGTTGCATCCCACAATGCCACTTATGTATCTACTGCTTTTCATTTAAATCATACGTTTACTCCTCTTTCTGAATCTTTACATTCTATTATGAGTAAATTTTTTACTGCTAATATGATTACTTTACCTCCTATTTGACCTCTTCTTCCTACTACGATGGCATCAAAATCTTTTGATCCTAAAGCCTTTTGTCAATATCATCATCAGAATGGTCATGATACTAAGAAGTGTTATTCTCTAAAGTATAAGGTTCAATATTTAATTGATTCTAATACTCTATCTATTGATAATTTTGATGGTAATGGGAAAAAAAATTTCTCTCCTCCTAATCAAAACCTTCAAATATATATGAATCATTTGCCTACACATGATACTAATACTAGTATTCAACCATCTTCTGTGGATATTGTTTATTATTGAAAGATGGATGATCTTAATCATATTTTTAACCATGTGGAGCATGTTGTTTTTCCTCAACCTGTCTCTCCACCCTAGCCTCAATCTCAACCTCAACTTAAAATTCCACCTCAACCTAAACTAAAAACTCAATCAAAACCTTCAAAACAACCTAAGGATAGAAGACCTCGGGAACTCTCAATCACCTTTGATGATTCTAAGACCATTAAAGCTCCTGATGGTCCCCTTTACAATTATGCTAGGATTTCTAAGATACCTACATGTGGTTGTCTTATTGATCCCACTTCCTTAGTCAATGTCATCACTAAAGAAAATCTTTTTATGAAGAATTTAAAATGTGATTATTATGATACATTTGATGTGTGGATTCAAACTTTTAATGGTTTTCTCTATCCATCATTTGGTTCTATTACCTTACCTGTTGAACTTTGTGGTAAAGTTGCGGACAATACCTTTTTTGTTGTCCCTACTTCTAATCAATTTCAAGTTAAGCTTGGTTTTCCCTAGTTGACTACCATGTGTGTCGTTGCTTCTCCTATCCACAAGTGTATTAAGTTCGTTCATGATGAAGAGGTGAAAATGATTAATCATAGTTTGTATCAACCTTCTAGGCCTAGAGATTGTGCTACCCTTGATTTCTTTTGGCCTTCATTACCTAATTCATGTCCTCCTCAGCTAAATAATATATTTCATTCATATCAATCCTATAAACATCACAAGATTCTTGAGTTAATCATGCCTCAGATTGATCTTAACCATGGTCTTTTGCCTACGCCTTCCATACCCCCTTTATCCATTGCTTCTAATTTTGTTAATCAAGCTCCTAGTATCACTTTTTAGCCTACTAAGAGTCCTACTAGTCCTCCTATAAGACCTATGAAGGAATCGGTTGTTATTCCTCCTAGTTCTCAACATATTCAAAACAAGACCAAACGTAACAAATCTACCAATGAGCGTTGTAAGAAGATTTGAGATAATGCTAGGGTTCATGCTTCTATTCTTTGAAATTCTTTACCTTCTTTTGACTAGCCTATGCCTGATGTGTTGGAGGAAGTTAATGTTAGTAAGGATGTTAAGATGAATGATTATGATGATTCTATCCACGTCTTAGATTCTATTTCCATTAATCTTGATGAGGAAGATACTCTTGATGATCCTATTGATCCTAATGATGAATATTAGACTATTAACCTTGATACTAATTTACCTCATATGCTTTCAACTCAATTGATAATTACACCTAGTATCGAACATCATGATTCTCAAGAGGATCCTTGTTTGGAACTAGCTATTATTCCTATTGTGTTGGATATAGTCCCTCTTGTGAGTTGCCCACCTTCCCTAAATGATATACACCAAGATGGGGAGAGTAGGCAATGTGCTTGATTGGCTTGTCCTCCATGGTAGCCTTTTATGTATTTTCTTATTGTATTGTGCTTCTCCTGTGATGTATTTGCTAAATTTTTGTTAGATTATTTTATGACCCTTGTTACTTTGTTGGTGCAATGTGATAAAGGAATCGAACCTGTTGTACAATTCTTCTGTATGTATCTCTATTCTTCTATATATTTTTTCATGGTATGTTGTACTTGTTCTATTGTTCATAAATGTTTTCCTTGTGTAGTCCGCTTGGATTTTTTATATGGTAGCACTAGTTCTTTTTGGTCTCCATGTTGTGGTCTGAAAAAACTCTTCTTCATAACTCTTACATTTTCTTTCCTCCATTATGATTGTAGTTTTACTTTCTTTGGGGAATGATGTCAATTCATTTGCAATAATATAATATCTATATACATATTATCTTATGATCATACTGACCCCATGGTAGGTAGATCCCTTATGTGTTCTTTGTATGTTTATGTGGTATTTCCCTTGATTTGTCTTCGATTGGGGGCATCTTGTAGTGGAAACGTAACTAGTGGAGTTGTTTATGTTTCTGTTAAATCCATTTCTTTTGTTAAAGTGTTAGCAATGAATTTGACGTAGGGGCATATGCTCTACTCACCTTTTTTCACACATGCACTTTCAAAATATTTTCAAAACTTAAAACTTTTTTCCCTTTATGGATTAGAGACTAATCCTTAAAGCTTGGATTTTTACCTTATAGGATCTCTTGATCCCTCCAGTTTCAATTTAATTTGTTTTGATCCCTTAAGGATGAAAGGTGTCATTAAGACTGGATCTTTCTATATGTTGACTTTACTCTTTTGGAGTAGAATATTCCTAAGAGTAAAACCTTGATTGGTTGACTAGTGAGTAGCCACATTCACTAGGCAGTTCAACTCCATCTTTTCAGTTGCACTTTTTCCTTGTGTGATTTACAATGGGACATAGGTTCTCATTGGGCGAGGTAATCACACCCTCTTTCTCTTTCTCTTTAACTGGTGATGTCTCTCTTATCATGATCTTAGGGTTGATAAAGACTTAAGTCCCTGTGGGCTTGAGGATTCCTTTGTCCCTTTTGATTTTGATAAGATTATCTTTTCTTTATGATCTCCTTTACCAAGAGTTTGCATCGAGTCCATACTCTTACTAAAGTGGGGGCTAAATGTATAGTTGAAAAATGGAAGCACTTCCATTTTGGACTAGTTTATCCCTCTAAGTAAGTGGTTTGGGCTCATTTCAAGGACCTTTAATGGGTCTCTGACTTGGATCTATATTTTCCCCCTATTCTGCCCCCTTTCGACTTCTCTCCGGCCTATTTTTGGCACCTTGATCTGCAAATATGAGTTCCTTGACCTTAGGATCAATTTTAACCTTCTGGGTCAAGGTCAACCTTGACCCTAACCTAGGTCAGATTCAACCTTGACCCTGACCCATGGTCCAAATTTTAGGTTTCTAGGGTTTTCAGATGTCGGGCTTTGGAAAGATTTAATTCCTGCTTTTGGGTCGGCTGTTTTGGTCTTTGAGGCAATGACTCTTGAAATTATATTTAATATAGGTCCATATCTAGGGGTATAGGTCTAATGGGAATTTAATTCTCCTATATAGGCCTATCTAGAAGATTCCGCCCTAGCTTGGTATATAAGGAAGCCTTCTCCTCTCATTTTCTCTAAGAAAAAAAGACGCAAGAAGCAATTTCATCCACAAAAACTCTATGCATGATCTATTGAAGAAAGAATCTACTCTCAAGCATTCAAGCATTCAAAAACATTCAAGAATTAAATTCATCAAGGAGATCCATTGGTAGCCATTGAATGATTCAATCTCTATGGAGCCCTCTTGTTGAAGATTTTCTCCATCCACCTCCACGCAAGCCTCTTCCTATTCCAAGATCCATTCAAGATTAGTGTTGAAGATCTAAAAGCAATTGATTTGATACATCCTACATTTTACATTATACATTCATTTGGTGCATAAATACTTGTGGATCCAAGGATACAAATTCACCACAAGGGTTTCTATACAAGCAAGGTATAGGTTTAGGACAACAGATCCAAGTGCAGATCCAGATACCCTTTTCGGCAAACTTTCAGGATTTGGAAACAGATTTTTCATCAGTCTATGCAGGTCAAGGTCAACTTTCTATTCTGGGTCAGGATCAACTTTCAATTCTGGGTCAAGATTGACTTTCTATTTTGGGTCAAAATTGACGTGAGCTAGATCTGGAAAAGATTTTTGGGTTTTCTCCATCTCTGTGTTTTTGTGCCTGATCCGGTTGCTGAACTTCCAAAAACTCAATGCAAACACCTGAAAACAACATTCTTTAGATCTGTTGCTTTTTTAGGTTAGTAATTGTCTTCTAATTTATTTCAATTAAGGTTTTAATATTTCTAGATCTATTACACATTATTTTCTATAGGACAGAACCTAGGGTTTTGCTCTTTATCCTTTTTCTTAATAGGTTGATTCATTTATGCATTGATCCTTTCTTTAGGGTTAATCAATTTAGATCTTCCCTTTATGAATTTAGTTTTAAGAGGGAAATATTATCCTCCCACACCCCACACATACATTACATCATATATACACACATATCTCTCATATATCTAATCCCCCTCTTTTGTCCATTACACATATGTACATAAATTGACTTGGAACAGATACAAAGTGAATATCAAAGGTATGAAAAAGTGATCAAACAACATGAAATGCCTAGATACATGCCTAGGGTAGATGGGAGGTTGGTAAAAATCCTTGATAATTTAAAACAACCATTTGACATTTCATTTCTCCACAATTATATGCAATGTACAATCTATGGGTTGTGTAGGGTTTTGGGATTTGATGGAGATACAATGGTGATAGTAAATTTTTTTATGATGACCATGGATATTCAGCACCCAGAGGTGAATACAAATTATGATTATGTTGGTTATGTGGTAGATTGCATACACAGTGCCTTGGTGGAAATTCAAGGTGGTGCTCCTATTCCTATATTCAAGCATTATTCAATCTTGATGTTTTTAATTCTATTCTAAAATGACAAGTTCATCAAGCAATGTTAGTAATAACTGAGAGGGGGGGTGAATCAGTGGCCTCAAAAAGTTATCCTTTAATCACTAACCAACAATCAAATATATCTCAGATTATTAAGTCCCTACAAGATGCATGCCATGAAATACTAATAATGATTTAACTGTCGATCGGTTTTCCTTGCCTGTCCTTATTCTCCTTGATTACCGATAAGTAGTAAAACTATTTACTGATACTTAGTAAATATGCAGAGTATACCAATCAATCCAGAAATGCAAGTGTGAAATGTAAAACAATAAAGTAATAAACCATACACACAAAACACATGGATTTTGACGTGGAAACCCTTTTAAGGGAAAAACCACTGGGACCGGTACCCCAAATTTTCACTCTTCTGAAGTGAGCCCTATTAGGATCCAACCCTATTAAAGGTTACAGACACACTGTTAGGTGTGACCTTGTTAGAGGATTTTATACATAGAGGTTGTCACTTAGTATCGGGCATCTATTTTGCTACCATCCTTGAATCAGCCTCCTTATTAGACTTTCAATAGGCTTTAGGCAAATCTTGCTACCATCCTTGAATCAACTATCTTCTTAGGCTATCAATAGTATTTATGAAATTTCAATGCTACTTTCATGAATCAACCTTTTTGGCACTCCTTGGGATGTACCTCAATATATAGAAGACTGTTAAGTCCTGCTCTGTTAAGAGACTTGATGCTTCAATGGTTAAACTAAAATACTATGACATATTTCTAATGCAACTTGAATTGCAGATTTTCAGATCTATTTAAGTACATTACCTCTCTAATCAATGTATCAATTCAATTCTTTGTGCTCCACACTTTCTACTCTATGATGTTGTGCTTCACTGTTTGTCAGAGTCTATAGAATTCTTTAGCTCTCCTTCAGCTTGATTAATCAGGACTATATGAAGTTATCCTTCATCAGTTTATCTTCAGCATCCTCTTTCTATTCACTCTCCTTCCCGTGTATGTGATTGCGAAAATGAATTATGCTTGTCTCTTATATAGACATGATATTCTTGTTTCTTGATTCTTAATTCTTGATTCTTGGCATGAAAAACAATCTAGCCAATTTGATTCAAAGCTTTAACTCCTGATTTATCTCATAGTTATCTTCTTGCCAACTGTACAAATCTTCTTTAAATCAATTACTTAACTCTGGTCGAATAAAAAAAATAAAACAACAAGTTAATTCTATCCTTAATCTCTGCCAGCTAGATATTTTGTCATTTTCTGAACTCTTTTTTATGTCGGTCAACTTTGCAGTTAGTCGTTGGTGATAACTGCAAGTTCTGTCGGTGTGACTCTAGTCAGCTTCAGGATCTCCATCCGTAGGGCATCCTATGATTTTACTCATCGGGTATCACTATGATTTTGCTTCATTGGGAAATACTATCTTCTGCTCGTCGGGTATCACTATGACTTTTTCTTTGTCTTTACCGATGGTGTGCACTCTGTCAATGTTGTCTGTCACTTAGTGAATACTTGACTTTTACGCATTTCTGAAAGCATAATATCTATTCCATTGATTCTCTGAAGTATTTGTCATTATGTACATTACCGTACAGATGATATTAAGTTGACATCAATGACAATACAAACCATTAACTGATTTAATGTCTTGCATCATCTTCAACTTAACATTATCAAACATTCAATCAGTTACATGTCATCAATCTCTCCCTT
>MU227227.1:1165813-1180316 GCA_018584345.1 Thuja plicata
CCTTCTAGATGAGTATCTATGATTGGATTTGCTTATTTTCATAGAAGACTTAAATGCATACTCTAAACTTGGTAAGACACTATTTTCAAAGTTATTCATCTCAAATGAAATCAGTCTACCAATTAAAATATCAAGAGTAACTATATTGTTTGCTACTGCTCTCATTTCTTGAATAGCAGAAGCTCTAATAGCATATACAAGCAATAAGGCTCTTAAGATTTTACTTACCACTATCTCTTCTTCAAGTGTACCTCCAACACCTCGTATAGCATTGACTACTTCTTTTATTCTTGTGTTGTACTGTGTGATGTTTTCTCCTTCTTTCATTCCGAGATCATCAAACTTTCCTCTAAGGCTTTCTACCTTGGCTCTCAAAACATTTGTATCACTTCCATGTACAAGCTTTAGTTTGTCCCACATTTTCTTTGCAGTTTTGCAATCCTTGACATCTTCAAATTCAGCATCAGAGAGTGAGGAAGAAATCTCTATAACCATGCAGTTATGCTCATGCTTCTCTCTCAATTGATCTACTATTAATACTCATGTAGGCAACACATATTCAGTATCTAAGTATTGAGTAACATCATTACCAATACCTGATAAGTGGAGTCTTATCCTGCTTTTCCATGAACCAAAGTTGTCTTTGTTCAGCCTGGGCACATATCGTATGTTCATCTTGTGATCTTTACTTAGGTCTTGAAACCTTCCTTCTAAGCACACAAGCTCTGATACGAATTGTTAGTAATAATTGAGAGGTGGGGGGTGAATCAGTGGCGTCAAAAATTTATCCTTTAATCACTAACCACCAATCAAATATATCTCAGATTATTAAGTCCCTACAAGATGCATGTCGTGAAATACTAATATTGATTTAACTCTCTGTCAGTTTTCCTTGTCTGTCCTTATTCTCCTTGATTACCGATAAGTAGTAAAACTATTTACCAATACTCAGTAAATATGCAAAATATACCAATCAATCCAGAAATGCATATGTAAAATGTAAAACAATAAATTTATAAACCATACACACATAACACATGGATTTTAACGTGGAAACCCTGTCAAGGGAAAAATCATTGGGACCGGTACCCCAAATTTTCACTCTTCTGAAGTGAGCCCTGTTAGGAGCCAACCCTATTGAAGGTTACAAACACACTATTAGGTGTGACCTTGTTAGAGGATTTTATACATAGAGGTTGTCACTTAGTATCAGGCATCTATTTTGCTACCATCCTTGAATTAGCCTCCTTCTTAGACTTTCAATAGGCTTTAGGCAAATCTTTCTACCATCCTTGAATCAACCTTCTTCTTAGGCTATCAATAGGCTTTATGCAATTTCAATGCTACTTTCATGAATCAACCTTTTTGGTACTCCTTGGGATGTACCTCAATATATAGAAGACTGTTACGTCCTGCTTTGTTAAGAGACTTGATGCTTCAATGGTTAAAGTGAAACACTATGACCTATTTCTAATGCAACTTGAATTGTAGATTTTCATATCTATTTAAGTACATTATCTCTCTGATCAATGTATCAATTAAATTCTTTGTGCTCCACACTTTTTGCTCTGTGATGTTGTGCTTCACTATTTGTCAGTGTCTATAGAATTATTTAGCTCTCTCTTCAGAATCCTCTTTCTATTCACTCCCCTTCCTGTGTATGTGATTGCGGAAATGAATTATTCTTGTCTCTTATATAGACATGATATTCTTGTTTCTTGATTCTTGATTCTTAATTCTTGGTGTGAAAAAAATTCCAGCCGATTTGATGTAAAGCTTTAACTCCTGATTTATCTTGTAGTTATCTTCTTGCCAATTATACAAATCTTCTTTAAATCAATTACTTAACTCTGGTTGAATAAAACAAATAAAACAACCAGTTAAGTCTATCATTAAGCTCTATCAGCTAGATATTTTTTCATTTTCTAAACTCTTTATTATGTTGGTCAACTCTGCAATTAGTCATCAGTGATAACTGCTAGTTTTGTTGGTGTGACTTCAGTCAGCTTCGGGATCTGCGCCCATTGAGCATCCTGTGATTTTACTCATCGGGTATCACTATGACTTTGCTTCGTTGGGAAATACTATCTTCTGCTCGTCGGGTATCACTGTGACTTTTTCTTTGCCTTTACCGATGGTGTGCACTCTGTTGGTGTTTTCTGTCACTTAGTGAATACTTGACTTTTATGCATTGCTGAAAGCATAATCTCTATTCCATTGATTCTCTAAAGTCTTTGGCATTATGTACATGAACATACAGATGATATCAAGTTGACATCAATGACAATACAAACCATTAACTGATTTAATGTCTTGCATCATCTTCAACTTAACATTATCAAACATTCAATCAATTACATGTCATCAAGCAGGAGTTAGAGTTTTTCAAAGAGGAGTTTGGAGTTGAAATTCCTTTGTAGAGGTGGACACAGGTGTGCGACAGTAAGTCTCCTCAATCCTCTTTCATTTATTTTGAAAATTGGATTTTTACTCCAATCATGGATATGTTAGGGGTTGATAGGGAAATATAGTCAATTGATGTGAGGAAGATTTTAAGACCCTAGCAGTTTATCCCAAAGTGGCCAATTACTCATAATTGGGGTGATTTATTTTTCTTTGAAAACTTTACTATAATTAGAGTTTATGTGTGTTCTTAGCCCCACATACCTTACCAAAATTTGTCCCAATCAGAATTTCTTTCATGTAATTCATCTAGTAGATAACCCTAGTTGATAAGGAGTATTTAGAAGGGCACAAGAAAGGCACATTTGTCCCTAGGATTTTGGAAGTGTCTAACTTCTCTATTGGTAAGAAGGCCTTTGATGAAGTAAATAGTTTTTAAAGTAGTATAGGTTGGTTAATACTATTTCTAAATTTTGTGATTCAGAAGTTTTTCTTAATATTAAATTGAAAACCATGACTCCCTCAGTTACAATAAGAGATCATGAGCCTTTGGATGATGAGGATGTGGTTAGAATTTTTCTAGAGAGAAGTGAGTTCCAAGAGAGGAGAAGGAAGTGGAAGGATCTAATGAAATCACAAGCTGAATGGAAAGAATTAGATCCTACCTTCTCTATTTTTTTACCTGATACCCCATATTTTCAGAGAATTGAGAAAAAATGATTGGTTTGTATGATACCTTAATGGAACAGGTACCATATTTCCATAGTGAAGGTGCCCAACAGAAATAATCTCAGGGTACACAGACCTTGCATGCTAAAAGGTCTTTGGAATAAATGGAAGAAAATGTAGAGAGTGGTGATGATGTAGTTTATGTTAGAATAGTCGCAAGGGATAACTGAGAGGGGGGGTGAATCAGTTATCAGTAAGCTAGATTCATTTTCTCCAATTAATTATAGAATATCATAAGCACATACACATTTAAGATAACACAAAATAGAACACCACAATTTTGGTTATGGGGAAACCAAACTAGGTAAAAACCCCCTGTGGGAATTAGCACCCACAAAGAATTGTACTTGAGTATAATAATCCATGTTAGAAGATCTTACAACCCTATTAGGATTTTTTCTTTACAATGCAATAAGTATAGTGACCTGGTTAAGGGTCGGACCATGTTAGGAGTCTTTTACAAATAACCCTGTTAGGGGTGAGGACTCACTGTCCAAAAGTTCACTCCTAATATGATGAAGGCTAAAACCTTCAATAAAATAGATATACACTATATCTGATAATGAACTATTTGAGTAGACCTGCTTTCTTGATCAGCTCCAATGAATTGTATATACTCTCTGCTTCTTCACATAGATCTTTATCTGATGAATGAAATGGCTTTACTGTCCCAAAACAATCAGCATTTTGTTCTATCCTTTTTCTGTCTCTTTTCTTATCATTCACACTTGGTGATCTTCAAATGAACTAATATAAGTATCTTCTCCAAAAGATATGATCTTTGTTAGCTTTAGGAATCCCTTGAATGCTTCTTTAGTTGGCCAAACCAAGCACGCAACATAATTAGAACCGCGCAACTCAAACTAAATAGACGCATCGCTTCACATAGTCAACTTTACCAAAATTACCCAAATGTCATGCTTCGGATGAAACATGATTAGCACCTTTGCTTAATTAACTTAGACTCATAACTAAACATGAATCTGAACATGCATATCCCATAGATAGACACAACTAAATAATCAATGAAATTATTGTCGACTTACTGAAAATAGTCTTCTGAAACTGTGGCTCGCAAACAGAGTAACATAACTCAACTGTTACTAAACATCTGAATCTGCATGTATGTACATGGTATAGTAACTATGTCTAAAACATAAAAAAAACCACACAAGGCTTCCACATATCCATACTGAAAAGTGAATACAGTTCACCGCTGTATGCTATATATTGTCATCAATGACAAACATACAGTTAACTATTTGCACAGAAGCAAATCTCCAACAATCTCCCCCTTTGACATTGATGGCAACATATGATATGTAAAACACCATCAACCCAAAGTATCCTCCTTCTTTTTACAATCTTCTCAATATCCTCATCAAAGGTTCCTCTTCACTACTATAGCACCTCTGACTGTGTTTTTTATTTTCATGACTATATACTCCCCCAGAGTATATGCTCCCCCTTACTCTATACTCCCCCTTTGACATCAATGGAAAAGGGTGCCAAATACCATTAAGCATAGGTACTACTCTAGAAGTAGAGTAGTCAATCATTCATTAGTCACCAAGGACTAATTCTCTTGCTGAAAATTCTAATCAGACTCAGGAAAGGGAATTACTCCCAGCTTCTCCCTGAGATACTCAAAAGTATCTTTTGATAAAGGCTTTGTAAAAATATCTGATAACTGTTCTTTAGTGCTCACATAATCCAACTTTACTTATTTGTCTCCAAATTTTTCTCTTAGAAAATGATATTTTATTTCAATGTGTTTTGTCTTTATGTGCATCACAGGGTTCTTTGACATATTGATAGTTCTAGTGTTATCATAACGAATAAAAGTAGGATAATCAATCTAAATTCCAAATTATTTTATCATTTGTTTGATCCAAACAATTGTAGAACAATTTAATGTTGCTGCTACATATTCTGCCTTGGCTGTTGACTGAGAAATACAATTTTTCTACTTGTTTGTCCAAGTGACCAATCTGTCTCCAAGGAATACTGCTCCTCCTAAGGCACTCTTTTTGTCATCAACACAACCTACCCAATCAACATCAGTATACACATGAATTTCTACATTTTCTGAGTTAGGATACCATAAACCATAGTCTGTAGTTCCCTTTAAATATCTAAATATTCTTTTTATTTTCGTTAGGTGATTCTGTTTAGGTTCAGCTACAAATCTCCCAACAATGCCAACTACATTAGATATATCTGGTCTAGATTGAGTGAGATATATGAGTTTTCCAATCATGGACTTGTAAAGTGTTTTGTCAACTTCTGTGGAGTCATCAATTTTAGAAATCTTGCTTCTTGTTATCATAGGAGTGCTTACTGGCTTGAAGTATTCCATCTTGAATGTCTTTAATATCTCCTTTACATATTTAGACTAATTTATGAATATGCCTTTGTCTGGTTATTTTACATTTAATCCCAAAAAATATTTGATAGGTCTAATCATGCTCATTTCAAATTCATTCTGCATCTCTTTTGCAAATTCTGCACTAAGCTTGTCATTACCTGCAAAAATAATGTCATCAACAAAGATAGCAACAAGTAGTAAACCTTCAGGTGTCTCTCTAATGAATAGCTTGCAGTCTGTTGCTCCCTTTTTGAATCCAATCTTTGTTAAGTAGCCATCAAGTCTCTCATACCATGCTCTTGGGGCTTGTTTAAGTCCATAGATGACTTTCTTTAGTCTACATACCATGTCTGGTTTGTCTAAAAGTTTGAATCCTTCAGGCTGATCTATGTAGACTTCTTCCTTCAAGTCACCATTCAAGAAACTTGACTTGACATCCATCTGATATACTTTGAATTTCTTAAATGTTGCATAGGCTAAAAATAACTTTATAGCTTCCAGTCTTCTCACAGGGGAAAATGTATCAGAATAGTCAATTCCTTCTCTTTGCACATATCCTTTACATACCAATCTTTCTTTATTTCTTATCACTGTCCCATCTTCATTCATTTTGTTTCTGAATATCCACTTAGTTCCAATCACATTCTTGTCACAAGGTCTAGTGACCAATTCCCATGTGTCATTCTTCATTATTTGATCTAATTCTTCTTGCATTGCAATTTTCCAATCTGAATCATTATATGCATCTTCAACACTTAAGGGTTCAATCCATGAAAGTAAGCATACCACTGCATCAACGGTTGAACCTTTTTCTCTAGATATTGTCAAAACTTTATTGCTCTGATCTCTAATGATATCTTCTTTAGAGTGGTATTTAGATGTGTATTTTGAGATTTAAGGTGTGACACTCTCATGTGTAATTTGTGATTCTTCTTGACTTGGTTCAGGGTTATTGCATGATACATCAATACAATCAAACATTTCTTCAATAACTGTATCTTTATTGATTGGTCTAGGTTCATCTTCAATCATAGGTGCATATTTATAATATCTCTCTTGCATCATGAACTTCTCATCAATCTTCACATGTGCACTCTCAATGATTTTCTTCAACCTTAAATTAAAACATTTGTAAGCTTTTCTCTTAGTAGAGTAACCAAGAAAAATACCTTCATAGCTTCTAGCATCAAATTTTCCAACACCATCATCTCTCTTGATGTAGCACTTGCTTCCAAAGATTCTGAAGTATTTTACTGTAGGTACATTACCAAACCAAAGTTTGTAAGGTGTTTTGTCTACACCTTGTCTTAGTTGAATTCTATTGATAGTATAGACTATTGTATTGACTGCATCTCTCCAATAGGTGTGTGCAACTTTTCCTTCAATCATGATAGTGCGCGCTGTGTCAAGTATTATCATGTTTCTCCTTTCTGCAATTCCATTTTGTTGAGGGGTTCTGGGTGCACTTAGTTGTCTTTTGATCCCATGTTCTTCATAGTACTCAAGAAACTTGTCAAAGGTGAATTATCCTCCTCTATTAGATCTCAGACATTTTATCTTTAATCCAGATTCATTTTCAACTTTAGCTTTGAATATTTTGAACTTCTCAAAAGCTTCATATTTTTCTTTCAAGAATGCAACCCACATCATCCTGGAGAAATCATCAACAAACAAAATAAAATACCTTTCACCATAGTGTGATCTTCTTTGAGTAGGTCCACATAAGTTTGTATGTATTAGATCTAATTTGTTCTCTGCAGAGTTCTATTTGCTTTTGAATGAGGTCCTCACATGCTTCCCCATCACACATTCCCTACACATAGTATCAATTGGTCTTGCAATACTTGGAAGGTCTCTTACTACCTTTACATTACTTATCTTTACTATGTTGTCAAAATTGATATGACAAAGTCTTTTGTGCCATAGCCAACTGTCATCCACTTTGGCAACAAAACTACTTACTTTGAAGTTAAGCTGAAAAAAATTTCCTTTGGTCTTTGAGCCTAATGCAATCATGTCTCCTTCTCTATTGTTAATAATCCATCTATTGTTTTTGAATTCCAACTGATATCCTTTATCTAGCAACTGTCCAACACTCAATAGGTTATGATGCAAACCATCAACATACAGAACATCATCTGTCTTGTTCTTTCCATCTAAGGTGATAGATCCTATGCCTATGATAGGTTTGGGAGTGTTATCTCCAAATATAATCATGCCACCTTTGTACTTGTCTAGATGCACAAATCTATCTTTTTCACATGTCATGTGATGTGAACACCCGATGTCTATGATCCAGTCTATTCTGATGTCAGCTTGTGAAACTAAAGCCAATTCTTGTGCTTTCTTTTCATCTTCAATTTCTATTATTTCAATCATTTTTTCATTATCTTTAATTGCAACAAATCCAATTTCATCTTCTCCTTAATCATCATTATTTACACCATCTCTGGAATGATAGAATTCCTTAGTATATTTGGGTTTTTAATCTGATCTATACTTCTTGACTCTTGTAGGACACTCTGATGCAAAGTGGCCAACTTTTTTGCATGAGAAACATTTGAATGGTAGTTTTCCTTCATATTTTCCTTTACATTTCATTTCCTTCTTAGCAATCATAGCAATGATTTCTTATAGTTATATATCAACTTCTTCTTTCTCATTATTACTAGAGACTGAGGCTTTCTTTCCATGGACTGGGGCTTTGAAAGTTGTTTCCCTTTTAGGTTTTGTCTTCAATCTTGATATCTCAAACGTTGATATTTTGCTAATAAAGGTTTCTCTTTTGAAGTCCTTTGAGAATTGCATGGTTTCATCCAAGATGTTTATCTTGATTTCATAATCTTCTGTCAATGTGGTCATTAATTTTTCCATTATATCATCCTCTGAAATTTCTCCACCATTGTTTCTGATTCCTAAGAATGCTTCATTAATCCTCTGATTGTAAGCTCTGATGTTTTCTTCAGGTAGCATCTCTAAATTGTTGTACCTTTTCTTCCATGTCTTTCTATGCACATTCTTAGCTTGGATGTCTCCTTCAAACATATCTTCTTGGTATTTCCAAATTGAATATGCTTTGTCTGCCTTCTTGATCTCAGAAAATTCACAGTCAGATAGGGCACTGATTAGGGCTTCTTTGGCAATTGCATTTTGGGTGAATATTTCCTTTTTATTATTAGTAGAATCTTCTTCTGAAAGGTCCTTAAAGGTGGGAACATCCATTGCATGAATAGAAATCTCATAGATCTCAAAACCAATGCACTGAAGATGTGTTATCATTTTGTTCTTCCAGTCAAGATAATTCTCTCCATCAAACTTAGGACTCTCTTTCCTGAAGTACGCCATCTGATCTACCTTAAGTTGTTAGGCTTTCTCTCCAATGCACTTGGCTTTGATACCAATTTTTGGAATAGTCCCAAGGGATAACTGAGAGGGGGGGTGAATCGGTTATCAGTAAGTTAGATTCTTTTTCTCCAATTATTTACAGAATATCATAAGCACATACACATTTAAGATAACACAAAATAGAACACCACAATTTTGGTTATGGGGAAACCAAACTAGGTAAAAACCTCGGTGGGAATTAGCACCCACAAATAACTATACTTGAGTATAATAATCCCTGTTAGAAGATCTTACAACCTTGTTAGGAGTTTTTCTTTACAATGCAATAAGTACAGTGACCTGGTTAAGGGTCGGACCCTGTTAGGAGTCTTTTACAAATAACCATGTTAGGGGTGAGGACTCATTGTCCAAAAGCTCACTGCTAATATGATGAAGGCTACAACCTTCAGTAAAATAGATATACGCTATATCTGATAAAGAACTATTTGAGTAGACATGTTGTCTTGATCAACTCTAATGAATTGTATATACTATCTGCTTCTTCACATAGATCTTTATCTGATGAATGAAATGGATTTACTGTCCCAAAACAATCAGCATTCTGCTCTGTCTCTTTTCTTATCATTCACACTTGGTGATCTTCAAATGAACTACTATAAGTATCTTATCCAAAAGATATGATCTTTGTTGGCTTTAGGAATCCCTTCAATGCTTCTTTAGTCGGCCAAACCAAGCACACAACATAATTAGAACCATGCAACTCAAACTGAATAGACGCATCACTTTACATCGTCAGCTCCACCAAAATTACCCAAACATCATGCTTTAGATGAAACAAGATTATCTCTTTTGGTTAATTAACTTAGACTCATAAATAAACATGAATCTGAACATGCATATGCTATAGATAGACGCAATTGAATAATCAATGAAATTATTGTCGACTTTCTTAAAATAGTCTTCTAAAACTGTGGCTAGCAAACCAAGTAACATAACTCAACTATTACTGAACATTTGAATTTGCATGTATGTACATGGTATAGTAACTATGTCTGAAACATAAAAACAACCACGCAAGGCTTCCACATATCCATACTAAAAAGTGAATACAATTTACTATTGTATGCTATATGTTGCCATCAATGACAAACATACAATCAACTATTTGCACAGAAGTAAATCTCCAATAGTTTTCACTAAAGAGCCACCGAAAAAGAAGAAAAGGATTGAAGTAACAATAGCAGTTGTGAAAAGAGCTCCAACAAGGGCTATGATCACAGAATAGGGCACATATTTTTGACAGATCAGAGTACAATTGAGGAAAATAAAGAAAGATGAAGAACAATGGTAAAATGATATGGCCCTTCCAACAGGAATCAATGAAAGGTTTATGATGTCAAATGAATTCATGAAGGATGATGACTTTAACAAGTCTAGTGAATTAAAAAGTTTCTTGATCAAACTTAAACATAGTGACTTAAGATAGACCTTGATTTTAGAGGAGAGTGGTGAACAGAGGAATGAAGAGATTGTCAAAACATTGAAAGAATATGATCCTGACAGTGATTTGATCACTATTGAGCAAGCAAGAGAATTGGTAAAGAAACAGGAAACAAGAAATAGGAAACCACAATGTTCAAGTCAAAATATGAAATTGAGAATGTGTTGAGAGGATTAGGTTTTGATCCTAAATTAAAAACACTAGCTATTTGGTCCTTGGTTCCTCCTACACAAAAGCCACATGTGTTTAATATTAGAGAGGATGTTGATAGAATGATTTAGAATTTGTAGAAAACTGGTGATATAGAGATTGTTCATTTGATTACTCAAGTTTCATTCATGAATTTGGCAAAGACAGAGGATTTATCTAAAAGGTATGAGAAAAATTTCAATCAAATGATTGCTTTGGAAAAGAATTATGAGGAAGTGATCATCAAGAACAACGATTTGGAAGAAAAATTAGAAGAATTAAAATAGAAACATGCAAATGAACCCCCTCAAATTCTAGTAACAGATAAGGTTGATGCATCTATAGAAAACCAGGGTGATGCAACACTTATGGAGGGTAAAGAAGGGAAATCTGAGGAAGAAAAAAATGCTAAGGTTGCTTATCTTGTTCTTGATTTCCTAAAACATAGAGTGGATTTTCTGAAAGGGAAAGCATCAGTAGTGCATGAATTGTGCAATTCGCTAAGAGATGCTAGCAAGGTGGCTTCTGATGTTTTGGCATTCCTTAGACCTGTATTCAATCTTTGGTTAGGTAGGAGCAGATTAATGGATAGATTAAATACTTCTATATTGTAGAGTGATGAATTCCCATAAAAGATCACTGAGACTAACCAAATGGTAGAGAAATGTAATGCATCTTATGCATTCTTTAATGGAAAGGATTTTTTAATTAAGAACAAGTTGCAGTTATTTGGGAAAGGATACAATGCATTGATCCCCTCAATTTATGATGACACCAACTAGTTCAATATTTATTCAGTTTGGGAGGGATAATTTGATACCATCTAGAAGAATGATGGTTTAAATGAACACCTGGATAAATAGATTAACACTGCTTACTTCAATGATTTGATGGATATTTTGTTTAAGGTTGAAGTGGATTTGGTTAAGTTTTTTTTATGCCAAATCAGTTGTAGATTCCAAGTGGATAGATGTTGTTGCAAAGTTGGAAAAGGAAAAGGCATTCAACTGGCCAACCAAAAATGAGGTTAACAGATGGGAAGCTATATTGAAGAAGTAGTAAGCTTCTGGTTGCTGCAACAACCTATCTTGATCATTTCTTTTTCATCGATGCATCTTTTGTCTTTTTGTTTTCTTGTTGAAGTTTGTTGTTATATATTAGATTCCTGATAGTAGTGTGAAGCTTGTTGCATCCTTATCATATAAAATTATTTCAAGACTACTTTGAGAAGGATATAGAGAGAGGGCCATTTTTCATTCAATAAGATTGTAAAACTCTAATATTAGGCCAAGAATTTGAATAGGTGTTTTAAAGCTTATCTTAAATGTACTAAATATTTTTATATCAATATAAATACAAGTTAACAGGAATATTTGAAGTTCCAATATGATTGTCTTTGTTCTAAATTTTAGCTTTTGTTTAAATTGAATAGTTAAGGACTTTTTAATTTATCTATCTGTAAGGCAGATTGTGAGATTGTTTTAGGGTTTATTTCAAGAGAAGAATTAATTTCCTTAGAATAGTTTCAATGAGATCTGAATTTATTTACAAATTTGATTATTACATCTATAGTTTAAATGTGGAGTGATATGTAAGGCATGTTCATTTTCTACTGAAATCTGCAAGTGTACTTAAGTGAGTGTTGGTATTAAGGGTTTGTGTATTTAAAATGACTCTATACCCCAGGATAAGGCACTGTTCTCTTATGTAAATGGATTATGTGGATATTATTATTCATTAAATAATTTTTTAATTTGGTATGTTGTGTTTTATTGAGCTAATAACTTACAGAACAAGTGTTTTGTAAAATCCACTGTAAATTTGCTTGATTATTACTTTGTGCGAGTCAATAAAGAGGATAATAGGTAAACCCGCCTGATTCTATGGAGCTCAAAGTGAAGGAGGTAGAAATACCTTGTTACTACATTGTTATTTTCCTTTCTTGGTCAGTGTGTGGCCAGATAATATAGCATACTTGTTTTACAAGTGTTATGAATCAGCAAGAAAAGGAACCAACAAGTTGTTAATGTGTTGCTACTACCTTTTCTCTTACTGTACACCTTTTGTATTGTTGTGTAAAGGGACAAAAACCTTGTTATGTTGCTTTTAATATCAATAATAATTATTTTCCCTTGTCAAAAACTATGATGATATTATAAAAAGGTGGTAGAATTCATTGTTTTGTTCTAGGAGAACACTCATAATTAAGGATTTTTAAGTTAAGGTATTTCAATTTTAAGAATGCAAATAATGTAGTTAATCAATTTTGAATTAAGTCATTTTGGTTTATTAACAATGAGTTTAAATGGCTAGATCATTTATTATATTGAGGCATGCTAATAATAATAGTATTGAAGGTGTTTGCAATAGAGTAACTAGACAAAAAAATATTTAAGATAAATTCAATGACCATTTGTATCTTAAATATTCTTTACATCCAATTGTAGAAAAGTCTCTGTAAAATTTTGATAAACTTTAATATAGATCTTAAATACATGACTCAATCTATGATTATCTCTCTAAAGATGAGACACTTGTGAGCTCACTTGACAAGTATGTGATAAATTTTAAAATGTAGATTCATTATGTGTATCACAAGGTGAGGACACGTATCTCAACCAAATGAGGTGAAACAAAAATATGAAAAAGCTAAGTAAAATTGAGTTACGTGTGAATAGGTAAATGCTATATAAGTGGTTAGCTAACTAGGTGCATAATGCCACTATTTACATTGACACCCCACATTGCCTCCCCCACCATTTTTTAACTAAGAGAGTAATGTATGCATGATGATGCATCTTGACTACTAGTCCATATCAGGTATATATGTAAAAATATCTAATAAAGAAAACAAAAGGAGAAAACCCTGAGAGGAAACTCCTTACAACAATATGGTGAGAATGCATGAAATAACAGAATATAGAGCAATAGCAGAATGCAAAATGAATCTATTGATCACGGGCCACTTCGAGGGGGTAACCTCCTTTGAGAAAGCTCAATACAATAAATTTGTCGGTACCAACAAAGGCCTCAACCTACTCTTATATACTAAGTACGATCTAGAAAAGTAATACTACTATGCATGTGGGAAAATAAAACATACTCATGGGACGACTTACAAAGCATATACGTCAAACAACACTACACTAACAAAATAAACAGAAGGAACACACAGGTTCCTAACATCCCCTCTCCCTTAGAAAAAATCTTTGTCCTCAAAGCTTAAGGTGTGGAAATTGTTGCTGAATCTGAAGAAGGAGTTCCCAGGTAGCATCCTCTGGTTGCATGCCATGCCACTGATTCAAGACCTCAGAGATGGAGCGAGAGCGAAGCTAACGAGTGTGTTGGTCAATGATTGCTGCTGGCTCAAGGATAATGGATCCTTCCTTATCCATTTCAGGGAGAGTAGTTTGTGCTCTGACATTGGTACCAAGAACTTGCTTTAGACAAGAAACGTGAAATACTGGATGAATGCGGGAAGAAGGAGGAAGTTCCAGTTTATAAGCAACTGAACCAATCTTCTGCAGAACCTTATAAGGCCCATAAAATTTTGGGGCCAGCTTATGACGCCCTTTAAGCTTCAGAGAGGATTGCTTGTATGGTTGTAGATGAAGAAAAACCATATCCCCAACTTGAAATGAGCGCTCAGAACGGTGTTGATCTGCTTGTTGTCTCATTCGATTACGGGCCATGTGAAGATTATCCTGTAAGGTGCGAAGAATCTGATCCCTGGTATGGAGCACTATGTCAACTGTCTGGACTGGTGAGCTGCTGGGAGTGTAGGGAAGGAGCACAGGAGGTACCTGACCATATACTGCTTCATATGGAGTCATTTTAGAGTCAGTGTGGTAAGAGGTATTGTACCACCATTCAGCTAAAGGAAGCCACTTGGCCCACTGATGTTGTTGTTCGGAAGTGAAGCAACGAAGATAAGTTTCCAAGCATTTGTTGACAATTTCAGTCTGACC
>MU227228.1:66820-79051 GCA_018584345.1 Thuja plicata
TATTTGATTTTCCTTTTATGGCTCTTCCTCCCATGGACTTGAGGGCTTGAATGAAGGGCCTCTAGTCTACAGGAATCTCATCTTTTTTTCTTCTTAGGGATATATTCATCTTCATACCTTTCTTCTTCCACTTTAGAGGTCTTCAAAACTTCCTTCATTTTACCCTTCAACTTCTCCATCTCTTCCTTCAACCACCTATTTTCTACCCCTTAGTCTTGCACTATCTTGGCAAGCTCAAAATTGGTCAATTTAGGAGGCATTGTGGAGCCTCACTCTCTGTATCTTCTTCTCACATGTAAAAAAATTTCCCAAAAGATCATCCATAATATTTGAGACCACTTAATGTAGAGGTCGGCAGGATAAGGTTGACAATTAAACCCAACCACAACTTTGAATGCTATTCTAGCCTTTCAATCGAATTGGACTACCCTTGGGTTCTAAACTTCAAGTTTCCCCAAGACAAACACCATAATCCTTCCTAGTATTTCACAACACCTATTTTCAGGCTAGGGTATCACCAAAATATCCTAATCACACTAGGCTAGTGTGTCACAAGGTTCAAACCACCATTCTTCACTAACTTCTTCCATCCAACTCATACTAGTGCACTACTTCTTCAAAAAACACCATAGGGAACAGATTAGGCTTACACTAATCCAAAATATTCAAGTTAGGATCCACTAAGGGATTTTACAAAGTCCTACTAGTCTCAAGGATCAAACTACTCTATTAAGCCTAGTTGGACAGGCTTTCCTAGTAGCCCTAGGAATTGGTTTTCCTGAGATAACTTTTGTTTCTCCCAAAGATCCTACCCAAAAAATTTATGGTTTTGAGTACCCTTTAGAAATATGTCTCCAACACTAAAGCCTTAGTCTCCAACTCTTCCACTGCACCACAAATGCTATAGAAAGTGCAAAGGCCTAAAAGGGCTAATTAGGTGTAGTCTCCAAAGAAGGTCTTCAAGGATGGATTGACCTACCAAAAAAATACTTAGAACAAGTCTGTAAATCCCCAAGATGCTCGGCCTAGGGCTTGGTGGAAAAGTGGCCAAACAAGATCCTCCTAATATGCCCTTCTAGAATCATAAAGTGAAATGCCCCTAAATTCATTTCCCCAACGACCATGAGAATCCCACGGTTAATTGACAAATTACGGGCACATCTTTGCAACACCCTAATGAAACGAGGGTTTCTAGACCAGTCTTGACTAAATCGATGATTTGTTCCTCAAACTTTCACCAAATCCAATCAAACCAGTTTCATTAGAGAATCAACACAATCTACTAGAAAAAATGGATAAATATAACACCTTTCAATTAGAGGATGCCCGTAGAAAATAGTGTTTTATTCATAAATCTTGTCTCCAAATTCCTGAATACATAAAAAAAATGAACAACCCTTTCATGTTCGATTTCATTTTATATATGCACACAAAAACCAATGTCCACAACGTATTTTCAAAGCTCGTACTCGTTGGGAGGTGGTTATGACAATGTTGCAAAAAAGTTGCAAAAGTTTTCAAGCAACTTTGACAAATTTTTTTGCAAAGTTGCCCCAATCTTCTCCCTATGACCTATTAGGACCCTAGATGGATTGGGAATACCCAAAACCATTGAAGAAACATAAAACCAGCCTAAAAACATATTTTGGATCTTTTCAGACTAAGTTTGACTCCCAAGATTTATAATGGTACCTTGTGGCAACTAGTCTTGTACAAATTGATCCTTATTACAAAGCAAGGGTCCCAAGGACCATTAAAAAAATATGTCTTGTGTTTCCTTATTAATTACCCTCAAGGCATTCCAAGAGTGTACTTTGAGAGCATAGATTCTTCCGCACCAGAGAGAGAGAGAGAGAGAGAGAGAGAGAGAGAGAGAGAGATGGTTATAGGGGAAGAAAATTGAGAGAGGGGGAATGGAGAGAGGATGAGACATGTAGATATAGATATTTATACATAAATATATACTTATATATCTATACATATACATATATATACATATACGCATATTATATATGTACCATATTAAGTTTACATGGATATATTTTTAATTCTACAAAATTTGATCGCATTTTGTAGAACTAAAAACATATTTAAAAACTGAATTATGCACAATGCATTTCTACTTCTAGATAATGTGATCATATTTTTAGTGCTTAGAAACCTGATCTCATTATGAACACATAGGAAATACTTTCTTAGTCTTAAATAACTCGATTGGGCTTTGAAATATTTAAAAACACGATCGCGTTGTGGTTAGGTAAGAGGGTTGGATAACACCCCTAAACCTTTGGAGCATTTTTTTTGCTTCCATTTCTCTCCCTTTACACATCCTTTGTTCTTCTAGGTTGATTTTTCAACTTCATTGTCATCACGTTTACACATCATCAAGTGGGTATCTGTAAAGTTACTACCATAATTTCACACATGTTCTAAGCTTTATAACCATATAAGTTTTCTAATTTTCCACAATATTATCATTGTAAACTTTAATTTTCTTTACTAGATTCTCCATAGTTGTCACATACATATGTCTACCATTTTTAAAAAAATGATATACTTGACCAAATTTAAAATAAAATATAGACTTTATCAAATTGGTAAAAACCCTAGGTTTCACTGATGAATACTGTGATATTTATGATCTTGTGATCTATGGTAAGAGAACAACAAAATTTATATTTGCATAAGGAATTAGTCAAGAACTAGCAAGAGAAGGTCAAAATTTTGTGTTTTCAACAAATCATTAGGAGCGCACACAAATAAAATTGCATGGCGGACTATTAGATTCGACTCATGATGTTACCTCAATTTTCCCTTGCCCGAAAATTGTCATCAAGTCTGAGCCTAAAATTAAGATGAAAGCACAAGAGCAATTGGTAATAAGAATACCGAAAAGGAAATTTTATCAATCACGGAGAAATAATCTAAAATTATGTTGGACTTCGGGCTTGGAGAAGAAAACTCAAACGTCCACATTGACCTAGAAATAGTTGCAAATGGTTATTGTTCAAGATTCAGTGAAGATGAATTTATCAGAGGTATACTTGGATCACAATCATAAGCCTCCTTATAATGTTGATATTTTTGTACCATGGCTTTACTATACTATTCCCCTACTAACATTTTGCCTTGAATTGGAAAGTAATAGGGAAGTGTGTGCAAGCCTTCTTGAAATGATATTTAATATCCATTGTATTTCTCAACCAATTAGATATAATTTTGTTGAGAACATTGTTCAAACACACACAATCAATTTGTAAGTATTAAAAGAGGTTCCTCTAAGACATTTAGGTTCACAACCTACTTGTGTCATCTTCTTCTAGAAAAATATCATGGAACATTCAAGACCAACAAGCTTTAGATTCAAGTGTATAAGAATGATAATCATAAGCATAGAATAATGTCTCCAATATATGAATGGACACCTAAGATAAAGATGCATGATAAAAGAGGGAATTATACCCATTTTATAGACTTCTTTTTGGCACCAATGTATCATGAAATTACAAACAATCTAATGCCTAGATTGCCTGTGTCTTGTAGAGATTGCATTCAACTCGGATCTCAAACATAATTAGTAGACTAGTTCCTCATGGAAGAATATAGTATGTTAAGGTTTTATGGTTCAAAAGTACAACCCCACAAAATTCCATTACATGTGATAGAGAGGGTTTTCACATTGGAACATATATGACAAATGGAGAGTACATATGAACATTTTCATGGTCAGCAAAAGAAGAGCATATTTCCTTCATTAATTTTCTCTTGTGGAGGGTTCACATTTGAGAGAAAAGCATTCAGTGTGACACATGCATTTTTTTATTTTTATTTTTATTTTGATGTTGTCAGTTGCAGGAAATATGATCCATTCAAATTAATTCAAGCAAGGCTTGTGGCAAATAGGAATATTGCAAGTAGAATTCAACATGAAATTAAGCCATTGCTATAAATGTTAAAAAATAGGGACTTAGCTCTGCTGGAGGGATCCCTCAGCAGAATGAGAAAAAGGAGATCTCGACCAAATTGGGCAGAAGTCAACAAGGGCTGCTGACTCAAGAGTACTATCAGTGAGGCCCCCCCAGAATCTGACGGACCTTATTAGGGTAAAGAATCTCTCAAAGAAGGAGCGACAGTGTCAAAGGGAAAGTGGTCTGCCCTCTTTGGTATAAAACCAACTGCGAGATCCTCCTTTCCTATGGTCAATGTGGTCTCTAACCCTAAGAAAGGTGAATTTTCTAATTTTGTTCCTGATCCCCAGATTGATTTGTCCATTTCTGCTATGGAGATGACCCTGATAGGCAAGTTTTCTAGGGGTAGACCCAATATAGAAGTTGTCAAGCGATTTGTGAAGAGGAAATGGTTCCTTAAAGGGCAAGTTGATATTGCCACAATGACTAAAGGATTCTTTTCCTTTGAGTTCTCTAACATGAAAGATCTATCTAATATCCTCTAGGGTGGCCCCTGGATGCTTGGTAATTTTTCTCTAGCTCTATGTAAATGGTCCCCAAATTTGGTTCTCAATGACTCAGCTTTTTTTGTCTCGGCCCCAGTCTAGGTCAGATTCCTGGGTCTCCCATTGGAATGTGGGCATGAAGATGTCCTTGGTGGACTAGCTAGCCCATTTGGAGACCTCCTATCGATATATGTAATGACAGTGGAAAAAATGATAAGGGTGTATGCCAGGGTTTGTGTGAACATCCTATAGACAGTGGATCTGCCTAATATTATTATGATTAACTCAAAGCTTGGGGCTTGGTCGCAAGAATTTGAATTTGAATCCCTCCCCTTTTTTTTCTTTTCTTGTAAGAAATTAGGCCACAGAGCTAAAGACTGCCCTCTAAAAAATAAGAAAGCGAAAACCATTCCTCTAAAGGAACCAAGAAAGATCTGGAAGGAAAAAACATCGGGTAACCCAAAAGCTTCTAGCTCGACAGACTTAGTTATTTCTTCTGGAAATGACTCATATTTAAACTTGAACGGACCCTCTCGAGTGGATAATAACTCAAGGAGTAGTGAGCAGCATCCTCCAATGGAAGTGACAGAACTAGAAGATTCCCTTGAAGAAGGAGAAATAGTAGGCGCCCCTACAGGTATGGAAACTCTTTGTATTGAGAATCCAACTTCTCCTTCTAGTGTAATCATTGATATAGGTATTACATCTGATGATAGAATCTTGAGCCCTCAAACTCCCCAGCTTAATACTAGTTGGGCAGACTCTCTTGAAGAATCTAACCCCTTTCTAGCCTGTTCAGAGGAACTATGGACTAAGGTATCACATAGTAAGAAGAAACAGAATAGTCTTAACCTAGGGATGACCCTAGGAGGTTTTGTTACAAGAGAAATGAGAGCAGACATGGGAACTCCTAAACCCCTAAGGGAAGACCTAAAAATAGATTCACAAGAGAATAGTAAAGTAGACAAAGTATAGCGGATGGGAGACAGAGAACCAATGAAGATTATTTCTTGCAACATAAGCGGGTTGAATAGCCCCCATAAAAAGGATTTTTTGATTAATTTTGTTAGGGATTAGAAGCTAGATATCATCCTCATATAGGAAACCAAAATGGGCTAGAGATAAAGTGGAAATGTTAAAAAATTTTAAAAACTGTAGTGTTGCGGGATGCAGCTCGGTGGGGACCTCTGGGGGTACTGCTTCCTATTGGAACCTTAATACCATTCAAGGGGATATTATTAAATTGAAAGATAACATCTCTTCAATTAGGTTTAATCATATTTGGGATTAATTCACTTGGTATCTTTCAAACATCTAAATGCCCAACTCTAAAACTGGCAGGGATAGATTTTGGCGTAAATTGGAAACTGAGAGAAGCAACTTTAAGAATGATTATTGGATGGTGGTAGGAGACTTAAATACCCTCTAAGTGACTCTAAAAAATCTGGAGGTATTACTTCTTAGATTGACAATGGAGTGGCTCTTATGGATTTCATTAATAATCAATCCCTCTTGGACCTCAATCTCAGAGGTAACAACTTTACTTGGTCGAATAGAAGAATTGGGGATGACTTGATCCAAGTTTGCCTAGATAGGACCCTTATTTTTATGGATTGGATCCTCCTCTATGACTTCTCTTTGTCTACCCTTCCCCGAGTAGGGTCTGACCACCCTCCCATCTCTATTCAGGTGAACCTCTCTCAGGTGAGAGAAACTACCCCTTCAGATTTGAGAAAATGTGGATGCAACACCCTAACCTTGCTAGGAACATTGCTGATTGGTGGAGTGTCCAAGTGGAAGGTACAACAATGTACAGAGTTTTTCAAAACATTAAAAGTATAAAGAAAAAAGTTAAAGTATGTAACAAAGAAGAGTTTGGGGATATCTTTAAAAATAAAATATCTATCCAAGCTGACCTCCAAGAGATCCAACGAAAGATTGAGCTGGAGGGTTTGACTATGGAAAAAAAACTCAACGAAAAAAAAATTCAAGCTAATTATCATAACATCATCTCTAAGGAGGAAGTGTTTTGTAGACAACGATCTAGGGCTCTTTGGCTCCGAGTGGGGGATAAGACTACCTAGTTCTTCCATCTGACTTCCCAGAAACACAAGGTTGCTAAAAGCATAGAGCATATCAATCATTCTCATGGCAGGTTGAGCAAGGAGGAGGATATCAAAAAATAACTATCTTGTTATTTTTCTTCTCTTCTCAAAGCTGACCTCGACCTCTCCGAAGACAACCAACAACTACTTTTGGATTTGATTCTGTGCATCATGACCAGAGAAGAAAATAAGATGATGAGTAAAATTCTGTCCACTAAAGAAATCAGGGCTGCGGTTTTCTCTTTTGAAGGAGAAAAATCTACTAGTCCAGATGGTTTCCCTTCATTTTTCTTGTAGGATTTTTGGCACATTGTGGAGAAAGATATTTCAGATGTAGTGAAAGAATTCTTTGGTTCTGGCTCCCTTTTGAAGGAAGTTATTCCACTTTTTTTGTCCTTATTCCTAAGAGACCAGAGGCTAATAATGCTAATATTTTTAGACCAATCAGCTTGTGTAACACTTTCTATAAGATCATCTCTAAGGTCCTCACGGTTCATATTTTGAAGATCATCTCGGATATTATTTCCCCCCAGCAAAATGGATTTTTCCTGGGTCGTCAGATTCTGGATTCTATTATCTCTGTTCATGAGAATATCCATACTCTGGAGGTGTCAAAAAATGATGGTTTCCTTATGAAGGTTGATCTCTCAAAGGCCTATGATACAGTGGATTGGAACTTCCTTTGAAAATTTCTTTCATCCTTTGGTTTCTCGTTGAAAGTGGTTGGCCTTATTTAGAAATTCATTTTCTTTCCTTCTATATCGGTGCTGGTGAATGGCTCTGCTTCTAATTTGTTCTTTCCTTCTAGAGGGCTCTGCAAAGGGGACCCCATTTCCCCATCGTTTTTTCTATCATGGTTGAAAGCCTTGGGAGAATGTTTTCTAAAGGGGTCCTGGAGGGTTTGATTCAGAGTCTCCTTCCTTCATCCTCATGCTCCCCCAGCTCCCACGAGTAGTTTGTGGATGATACTGTGCTAATGGGTTCTTCTTCGATTAAAGAAGCTAAATCTATCAAGAAGGCTCTAGATATCTTTTCCTCTGCTACAGGTCAGCTAATTAACTAGGAGAAAAGCTCCCTCTTTTTTGTTAACACCCCTCTAGAGAGACAACATAGAATGGTGACCATCCTTGGTTGTGTCATTGCCTCTTTTCCCTGCACCTATTTGGGTCTCCCGTTGGGTCTGAAACCTCCAGATTCTTTCTGGAATGCTATTGTGGATAAGTTCAACAGAAAACTTGCTAGATGGATAAGTTCAAAATTCCATCCAAGATTGCTAATATTATTGAGAAACTTTAGAAAAGATTCTTATGGTTGGGCACGGAGGAAAAAAATAGAATCCACCTTGTGGCTTGGGAGAATGTGTGCAAAAGTATTAAACATGGGGGTCTTAGCATCAGAAAAATTAAGGATATCAATCTAGGCCTCCTAGATAAACAATGATGGCGAATTTTTGGAGAAGAAAAAGGATAGAATAAAATCCTTAAATCTAAATACCTTTTCGCTACTCCCTCTATTGAATCCTTCCTCTCCTCTCCCATCACTGTGTAGCGATCTATGATATGGAACAACATCTTGAAATCTAGACCTCTTGCAGCTAAAGGAGCTCGTTGGAAAGTTGGCAATGGGAAGAAAATCAAATTTTAAGAGGATCCTTAGTTAAGGGATAAACCTCTCATCCAGTACACTATTATGGCTCAATTTTCTAAGATTTGCTTCCACAGAATTGGGTGTAAAGTTGCAGATTACTGGAAGGATAATAAATGGGTCAACCTCAGTAACATTGACCCCCACTTGAAACTTATTAACTTGGATCTAGCCCCCTAGGATATCAAAGTTAATTGCGAAGATGAGCTCATTTGGGACCCTAATCCCAATGGAAATTTTACAGTGGCTTTTGCTTATTTATTCATCTCCTCCCATGGAGTGGAGCCCTATTGGGAAAAGGTTTGGTATCCTTCCCTTATCCCTAAAATTAACTTTTTCTTCTGGCTTTTTATTCAGGACAAAATCTCTACTACCGAGAATTTGACTAAAAGAGGTTGGATGATCCCTAATAGATGCTATATTTGTATGAAAGATGCTGAGTCATCTTGTAACCTTTTGCTTCATTGTCAGTTCTCAAGGGAAATACAGAGGATTGTGTTGCATCATTGGAAAATCAGCTAGGTTTTCCCTAACACTATCAAACCTATCCCAATGGAGATCTCCCATCCCTCACCAGTTGGGAAAACTTATTTGGAATTGTACTTCCCATCATGTCATATGGAGGATCTAGAAAGAAATAAATGACAGGATATTCAAAAACAAAATCTCCACCTCCTACTTGATCAGATCCAAAATTGTTGGAAGTATAGTTGAAAATACTAAAATAGCTTGTGTAATTAAACCAAAACTCACAGAAGGGATCTCTAATATGGATGTTATTGAGCACTGAAATTTTTCTACTAAGTGTAAGTCTTCACCTACTTCTTGTGAGTCTGTTGTCTCGAGCTCCCCTCCTCCTGGATGGTACAAAGTTAAATTTGATGGTGTGGCTAAAGGAAACCCTGGCATTGTTGGATGTGGTTGCATTGTTAGAAATGCATAAGGTAGCTGTGTTGTTGCTTCTGCTATCCCAATTGGATCTCAAACTAGTCATGTGGTTGAGGCTATGGCAGCCCTCTATGCTTGCAAGTTGGCGAAAAGACAGAATTGTTCAAAGGTGTAGCTGGAAGGTGACTCCATGAATACAATTAATTGCATTAATGGTATTCATACTCCATCTTGGAATATGAGTCACATCATCGCTCAAATTAAAAATCTTTTATCTGATTTTGATGTCACACACGTCAGCCATGCCTTTAGAGAGTCAAACTATGTGGTTGACAGCCTGGCAAATGTGGGCATTTATAGTGATGATGCCAGGAACTGGCAAGGTAATCAAGGATTAAATATTGAAATCCTAAATCCTCTAAGGTATGATCAAATCCACAATAAACCTAGAACTACTACTAATGATGATGACAAGAAAGGATAGTTTTCATAGTTGCCTTAATTTTGGGTCTCGTACACACGGCGGAAATTGCAATAATAATAACACTTGTGGGAAAGATGCTATCAGTTCTTTTAAATGGTGGCCCATTCTCATTATTTACTCACTCAGCTCTATTTTTCATGATCTTTGTACTCATTTTGGGTGATATTCTGAAGTCTGGTTTACTGGTAAAATGGGAGGAAAGTTGAAACGGGAAGAGCCCTTGGTCTGTAAATGGAAAAAAGAGGCCAAGGTCTGGAAGAGACTCAAGGAAGTGGGGTCACTGATTATATGGAGAGACTCCATGGTTAGGACAAGGACATCTCTAAGGAATTTGCGGACAACTGGGATAATAGAAATGTGACAATTTATGGTAAGTCCTTCCGTGTTACTGAGAAAGTAATTTCTCAAATTACGGGTCTTAAAATTTTAGGATTGAAATACTTTAGAAGTAGGGTTATGGCCACAAATGCTGCTAGAATGTATCCTAAGACCCAAGATGAAAGAGATCTTCTTGTCAAACAGTCAGGAGACTATGTCCTGTGCTGTCATATGAAGCTTTTCTGGGAAAAATTGGTCAAAGCTATCATGCAATATTTTACACTTGAGGGTCGGTACAATAGGGTTTACAATTTTCATTTTATGCCTGTTAACTATTTTTTCTACAATAGGAAAATTTGTTTCCCCTACCTTCTGCTCACATCTTTGGATAATAGCATAATGGAAAATAGAAAGAATGCAAAGAAACCTATCCTTCATGATGGGCTTATTCTATTACTCTATGAGTATGCAAAATTTAAGCTACAGGATAACACCCAGGTCAATGGCTTGAACAAGGGAAAGAAGGGCAAAAAGACCTATGGCTAATGAGAGTAACACTCTAGGTAAAAAGAGGAAGGCCAAAGCTAACAATGTTGATGCTGACCCTCCTTAGATCCTCACAGAGGAGGCTGGTATGGACACAAACAATGAAACTAAGGCTAAGGAGAAGGACAAAAATGGTGATAAGGGGGAAGCGACTAAGTTCCTCTCTAAGGAAGTAGGTATGGAAACAGAGGAGGATACTAAGTCTTAGGATAAGGGTATTATCGGCTCATCTAGGGAGATGGATAGCGACAACAAAGGTAATATAGAGGACATGGAAATGGAAGGACATGAAGGTAACAAGATGTCGGAAGATACTAGTACCCAAGGAGTGGTGCGTACTACCTCCCTAGTGAAGAAGAGTAGTGAGTCCAGCTTGAAATCTAAAGTGAAGGCTACCCCCGACGTTACTCCTATTCTGGTGAACTATGCAGACTCTCAGTCTAAAGAGGGTATGCTCTTCAGGGATACTTTTGAGAAAATTGAGGTTAATAAAAATGAGGGGAATGACAAAAAAGAAATAGAGAAATCTGGTGGTAGCCATGATAATGAGACACTGAAAAGACAAGAGCCCACAATGTTTATGTAGGTAGTTAAAGAGCGGGCAGAGAAGGACTATCAACTAAATTCTTGGATTCTTGATGAAATTGGAGACATCAATGGTAAGTATGATGAACTCCAGTATGATGAACTCCAGGACAGAATGAATAAGATTGCACTACTGCTTGCTAAACCGGTGACTAAGGCTACTAATGACAATGAGACCCATGAGGAAGAAGTGGATAAAAGGCTGCTAGAGAAGATGAACTTAGGATTAATGCAGTGGTTAATTTTCGTCATCGGATGACTAAAAGCTGTACTCAGAGTATTGAAGACACTCTCAGTCGTCTCATGAAAAATAACTATGAGGGCATGAAGGTGATTGGCAGCAACTTAAGGGCACTACTCTTAGTGCTGGATGGGAACACTACTCCCATTATTATAGATGATAATACTGCTATAGACCCCAACATTGCTGGTCCTGGGACTTGTACTAGAGAAAGTATAAAAAAGGTGAAAACTGGTAGCACAAAGAAAATAAAGGATCTCAAAGAGGCTATCGACAAATATAAGACTGTGATGGCTGACTCTGCGGAGATTATGGAAAAACTGACCTAAGTGTGCTATTTTTTGGGCTTGTAATATTTTTGTTGGTTTAGCTCCTTTTTGCTGGTAGTTTGTACTGGGGGGTTTCTATTGTCTCCTTCTTTCCCCCCAGGAGTTGTTTTTTGTTGTCTGTTCCTTTTTTGTGGGGTTGTTTCCTTCTTATCTTTTGTTCTAAATTGTACAGGGTTACGGTTCCCTTCAAAAACTATTTTAACCTCAGTCGAAAACATTATGTTTAGTCTTTGAAATATGAATCTATATCACAATATATAGTATTTATTTAGAAATTTTCTGAATAATTCATATTTGAGTTTAATCAGTCCATAAGATGATGTAATGCTAGTGTAATTTAGAATATAGTTCATATATTAGTTAATTCATAAGTTGTTGGGGTTAGGGGCCTTGCTTGATTTGTAAGAGATTCTTGTGGTAAAGGATGAGGTTACAAGATCTAGTCTCTCCCTCTCCTAGTCCACATGGTACTAGAGGAATAGTGGCACTAGTAGCATTCATCACATTAAACATTTTACCAAGTGCACTATAGTTTATAGGAAGTGTTGTACCCAATTCCTATAATGTATTACAAAATCATAAGTTGTCTAAAAAGGAAAGATAAGATAGAATTTTAAAATTTAAAATTTGGCTTAAAA
>MU227229.1:37282-56915 GCA_018584345.1 Thuja plicata
TGACAAGCCCTATAAAACACCAAATAAATATATAAGAAATAGTTTAAAATGAAGATTATGATTCACTTGAATTCCACAAATGATCTATTATCACAAGTTTATAATCAAATTTTACAAACCATTATTAAAATATAAAATTTTGAACTCTTCTTTCACACACAAGACTATTCTTTAACAAATTTGTAGGCATAGTTAGAGAAGGATGGTGGATTTCTTCAAGGATGAATGGGTTTTGTGATGGATTCTACATGTGGGGGTGTATAGTGAAGTGTGTATGTAGTTGGTTTGGCCTGGAGTGGATTGGAGAGGTCCTTTTCATCAGACCCTACGTGTGTGATCCTAGAAGTGATGGTTTAGTGGCTAAGGCCATAGATAAAGGATAGAGCCTTGGAGAGTTGAAAATATGTTGTTTCCTAACCCCTAGAAGGAATTTTTCAGCCTTTGGATTCATGAGAGTAAGTGGAGTCAGGGGTTGCTTTGTAAATGAGGAGAATTAGGCTTAGTTTAGAGGTTACACGAGTATTTGATCTTGGGTATGGTCCAAAGGAGTATATACTAAATCTTGGGGAGGATTTAAAGATCCAAAAAGGGTATCTGAATCATGTTTTACTTTCTTTAGTTATTTGGGGAATGTTGGATAAAAGGACAAAATAGTGACTGGTGTGGGCTACTAGCTTTAAGGGCTGAATGTGAGAGTTGGGTAAGGGATTGGTTATCCAAACTTAATGGGTTGATGGAACATGGTAGATAGGCCATAAGGAGATTATTTATGGATTTTAAATGAAGGTTGAAGTCGTGAGTGAAGATATGGTATTTGGGAAGCACTAGGAGCACTTGGGGTAGCCTAGAAGGTGAGTCCTTGAGGGGGCTTTGGAAGTGATAAGTTGTTACAATTAGGAGATGGATTGTTGTCAAACATGATCAATGAGGTCACCAACCACCACCTCTGCATCATATATGCTAGGAGTCTTCAGGAGGACATGGAGGTGTATTGAAGGATTAAGGATAATTAACATCAATGAACAATCAGAGATTGTATTCATGATTTTGAACAAGAAATAAGAGTAAAAGAAAGATGGTTGGATGTTCCAAATGATGTTCAAGGTTGATTCAAAATCCAATAAGAGATTGGTTTGGGTATGAGTCTATGTATGAGTTTAGCATTGGTTGAACTGAGTCTAAGGATGGAGGGCGAGAATTCAAATCAATTTGAGTCATGATGGCTAGACAAGGAAGTGAATTCCTTGAGTTGAATTACATTAGAAAAAATTATTTGACCATAAAGAAATAGAAAACAAACATACACTAAGTTACAACCATACAAATTATTAAGATATGATATTTTCAAAATAATGTAGTATTCTATTTTAGGAATATTTATAAAACATTGCCTCAGTTGTTTGAGCTACCCATCTACATGTACTATAACGAGCACTCCTTGGTGTGCTTGTACCACCAGCTGCACCCTGCAATGCATATTATTCATGTATCAATTTAGATTCTTTTATACATCAAATTTTATTTACTTTTAACAGATTTATGTAATTAATTAAAATAACATATCAAAACACAAATTTAAAAAAACCTGTGTCGGCTCTGAGGAATACACCGTCGACAATAGATCATCTGTGAGGGCCACATCCTCAGTAGTGGATTCCTGACATCTTTTGCCACAATGTACACATGAATGGGGTGTCAAACCATCTGCACTTGCCTAGATATCTATCCCATCACATATACTATTACAACTAATGCATATATGCTCAATGGGCTGGGTTGACCCTGCAAATGTATCTGATGATAATGGATCTCGCACGGGATGAGATGATCGTAATGGTGCATCTAATGGCGATGGAGCTAGCGCAGGATTGGATGATCCTAAAGGCTCATCTGATGAAGATGGAGGTGGCACTGATCCATCATCTCCAACTAACTGAGTGCCATGTTGGATAATGACATTAGTCAATGATGCAGCTGCATGAAGAGTCTGTATATCCATAGACTCCTTCACCACTACTGGGACCATAACATGAATGAGCAGTTTTCTCATAGTATGCCTTCTCTCTTGTGGTCGGGTAATCCTATGTGCCCCATGTCTATCCTGCGTAGAGCCTCTCCCATTACCCTAGAATTCACGAAAGTCAAAGTAATTTGGCTTCTTGCCAATGATAAACTCACAGTATAGCTTCCTCAAAAAATATAAAGGAACCTCATTATTATTACAAGGTGGTTGGTCAAATACCATGTACCACCTATCCCAAAAAGCTGATTTCATCCCCCTATTAACACACCAATGTATAGGAAATCATTTTGTATTAACTTCTAGGGAATTGCTAGTATTAGGATCGATGAAAAGGGCACGTATGTCATGTTTTTCTATATCTTTTATTTTCACATCCTCATAGGATAAACCATCAGCATAAAATGTAAGACACCTATCCCTCCATGAAACCCATTTTTTTACCTCTTGAGACACCTCATTTGCACTATTGGATATTTTTTCTAATGTAGTGGCGAGGGTAGAGTGATGCTGAAGACCGGAAGCCTTCAACCTATTGACCAATATATTAATTTGTGCAATATTTTGGTTAAGGCGTTGCACTAAATCTTCTTGTGATGCATCTACATGACCTAACGACACATGTGGAGGGCATACAGGTGGCGATGGTTGTGGAGGAGGAGAATTTTACCGAGGGTTTATGGGTGGAGATTGTGGTTGAGGGTTTATGGGTGGCGAGGGTTGTTGAGGGTTTACAGGTGGCGATGATGGTGCTTCTATAGGGGGTGGTCTTTCATTTCATTTTTGTCTTTTTGGGTTGTATGAAGAATCTGGAATGAAATTAATAAAAGAACAAAAAATCAATAAAATAACCTAATTTGATTAGAATTGTAAAAAAAAACAACAAAAACAAACAAACTTACCTTTGTTACGGGGCGCCATTGATTGAAAATCTTGATTAAATGATGTTTTGTGCAAAACACGATTGGGTTATGCTTCTGTTTAACCTCCTCCACACTTCTGCTCCGTGATTTAGGCGTTAAAAAATGGCCTAAGCTACGGGCTATTTTGTTTTTGTTATGTTTCTCATAACCCGATCAGGTTATTAGAAACTCAATGAGTCTCATAACCCGATCGGGTTATGAGAAATTCCTCATAACCCAATCGGGTTTTGAGGCGCACACAATTTTTTATAATATATTCTAGGCTTGGTTTACCAAGTCTAGAATGATTTCAAATTTTTAATAACCCAATCGGGTTATTGAAAATTTGAAATTTTTTTAAAGGTGTGTCCACTTTTTTGGTACACAACTTCGTGCACACAACCGAGCATTAGAATATTTATGTAATCTTGGTTTTAGAACTTGTATTCGATTCCATATCTTTATATTATTGAGCATTAGAATATTTATGTCATCTTGGTTTTAGAACTTGTATTGGATTCCACATCTTTACAAGTAGCCTTTAGTGCCTTACACTCTTTTGGAGGAATCAAACATTTATATTAGATTGTTATGGGATTAGATTTTTTTTATATTGTTGGTGCATATATTTCTTTCCAAATTCATTGCACTATATATATATATATATATATATATATTTTAAATTATAGTCATAGACTACAAGATTGTCTTCCCTTCGCGCATAATTTTAGTTGGGCATTTTAATGCACGAACATGGAAATAACCATATACAATATTCTTGACAAACTAGTTATTCTAATCTTATGTTGATTTAAGAAATAGATACGCATTGCAAAAGCTTACTTAAGATTTTATCACATAGAAAGATCTTCTCTAAAAAATAATAAATCATCAAGGTGAGTTCATGTTGAGTCCAATAAGAAATGAAATAAAATGTACATTAAAACAAAACAAAATAAAATACAACACCTCCAAAGACAAATAATTTCTTCTTGCAACTCTTGAATTTTGTCAATTGTAATCATTTTAGGTTTAAATTATTTGATTCATTGATTTTTTTATGTGTTTTTTGCCCCATATGAATGTATTAGTTTTTGCTCGGTTAATTCTACGGGTTCTAGTTACTTAAACAAGTTAAAGTTTTCTTATTCTGAATTCCTAATACCATTGCAGGAACATATATTTTGTCACTAGTTTGGAAGTAAGGTTATTTCTATTTGGTATCAAAGCCAAAAGAGACTAGGAACATGAGGGATTGGTCAAAATACCACCAAGAAGGATGCACAAAATAGGTGCTAGAGGAGGTGGTACAAGAGGCTAGGATGAAGGGATACTTGAGATGTTGTAGAACATTATAGAAAATATTGGATGCCATGGAACATGCCTAGATGAGAGGAGTTGTAAAAAACACTATGAGTGATATGGAAGAAGAAGAGGAATTGTGAGAAGTTGATGAATTGGAAGAAGAAGAGGAATTGTGAGAAGACTACTTAGGGGAATCATGCGTGTTGGAGCCAAACCAAGGATTGAGGTTACCACTTATTTAGGAACCCTTAATAGTTAAGAACTCATTGATTGGATAAATGATCTTGATAAGTACTTTGAGTACGAAGGAGTCTAGTAGAAGAGAGAAGTGGTAAACTTATCTATACAATTCTTAAAGGCCATGCTACCATGTGGTTGGATTATGTTTACATAGAAATAAGGAAGAATAACAAATAAAATATTACGTATTGGGATAGGATGGTTGCTAAACATAAAGCTAAATTTCTTCGTAGAGATTACCAATGAATCTTTTTAAAAGATTGCAAAATCTTAAATAAAAGGATATGTCAATGAAAGAATATAAAAAAGATTTCTACAAGTTGATACTTTGATTAGGCCACAATGAAGAGGATTTGAAAAAGGTAACAAGATACATTAATATTTTCAAATATAGTTTTTATAGTATAAATTGGGTCTAGTGTCCCCTAGATCACTTGAAGTTTAGCCTATGAATATTCCATTAAGGGATAGGGGAAGAATCAAATTTAGATAAGGTAAGATATGGCTCACTGATTTTTGGATAGAAAACTTGAGCAAATTGTTACATAAGTGTGAGGTTCAATCCAATGAAGTAAGGGTTGGTGTCATTCCAAAAGAGAATTTAGCACATTGGATTCTTAGCCATAACAAACACAAAGATGACTAGAATATGAGATTACTAGGAAAAGGAATTCAATAGAATTCAACATAATAGGGACAATGGATCAACTTGGAATAAGACTACGTTAAAAAAATTAATTATTTCTTTTTGTTCTACAAAAAAAAAGAATTTAGCTATGTTGTTGGCTTTGTTGAATTTATTCAATGCCTCATATAAACACATGTTCCACATCAGAAACCAAAGACTTTTTTCTTTATTATTTTGAATGTTGCAAGGATGTGAATAGTATCTATTTGTATGTAAAATAACCAGCAAGAGAATAGGATAACAAAATTACAACATATATGAATACACAATAATAGCCTTCATGGACAGAGTGTGGAGACAACAACATAGAATACAAAAGATGATCTATTACTTCAAATTGTAGTTATTGAGGATGAGTCAATTTAAAAGATGGGAAATGGAAAAATTATTACAACAAAGGATGAATAGGTAATATTTTAGTCTTCAAAATCATTTGATGTAGTTGAATTTTATTTACATGAGCGTGCAATAATTATAATGGAGAGGTATGAAGTACCCAAAAAGCATAGTGCAACAATAAAGACAAGAAACATTTCAAATACCAAGATTACTTAATGTAATTTTTTTCATATCGATGATGGAATTGATCCTTGTAGCATATCCAAAGAATAGAAAAGGCACAACAATGAAGATGTTATTGTTTGGGGGGAAACTACAGATGGTATCTACACGGTGGCTTCGGGATATGAGACCATACAACACATTGATACTATCCCCAAATGGGCCAATGCCTGGTACCCTGGTATTATCCCTAAGATCAACATCTTTTTTCTAGACTATTCTCCAAAATCATATTTTAACCGTAGATAACCTAATAAAGAGAGGACAACACATTCCTAGTAGATGTATCTTATGTAAAAATCAAAGTGAGAGTGTGGACCACCTATTTATCCACTTTGAATTCACCAGACAAATATGGTATCATTTCCTATCTTTTTTTGAGATATCCTGGTGTTTCCCCAATACGACTCTTGAGCTCTTTGACCAATGGCATCAGAAGTTGAGAGGCCATAATTTATGGCCTTGGGCAATGCCACACATATGTTGGGGAGTGTGGAAGGAGAAAAATAATAGGATCTTTAGGGAAAAAGCTACCACTACTAAGTTTGTTTCCCACAAAATATCAAATGCCCTCATGGAAAACTACACTGACAACAATGGTATCAGTCGAATTCACAACAAAGGGCCTAATGATACCAAAAAGAGAATGGATTACAGATGGACATTACCGCCGGAAGGGTGGTTCGAAGCTAAATTTGATGGGGCTGCAAAGGGCAACCTTGGGAAGGCTGGTGTGGGAGGAATTATAAGGAACTCTCGTGGCAAAGGAATTGCTGCTATTTTTTCTCCCCTGGGGTCACAAACTAACCATTATTCTGAGGTGAGTGTGGCACATCACACCATAAGGCTAGCCCGGGATATGGGGATCAAGAATTTGTGGTTAGAAGGGGACTCAAAGAACATCATAGATTTCTTTAAATTAAAAGCACAAGCCTACGTGGACAATTGAGAACATTATTGGGGAGTGCAGACAAATCCTCAAAACCTTTGATCAGGTCCATGTGGCACATGAATACCGGGAAGCCAACCAGGTGGCTGACAGGCTGGAAAATATGGGAGTCAAGAGTGAGGGATTTAAAAGGTGGAATGACGGGAATAATTTTCTGTTAGAAATATTAGCCCTCATTGAAAGTGATCGGGTTCCGGGAATACTCAGAGTTATTAAATGATAATTATGAAGAGTAATGACAAATGGGGGAAGAATCACCGAATGATGTGCAAGTACGGGAGAGGCGGAGGGATTATCATTTTATGGTCTCATCAGCACACTTGGAGGCATAAATTTGATTATAGAATTCACGAGGCAAAAAGAAGATTCATGAAACATAAACTCAATATCACTTGGAAACAAAGGGATTTTAGTGGGAATTATACCAGAAACAGAGGAGGTAGAGAAATTGCAGATATGGTGGGTTAAAGGCACAGGAGGGAACCAGAGAAGGAAACTGAAAAATGGTGATGAAGATCCAAGGTTTGGAAGATTTTGAAAAAGGGTGAAGTGACTACCTGCATTGAGCATCTTCATGGGTGGAAGCCCCCTGTTACGAAGATGATGTTGAAAAGTTAGAATGAAGGGTAGGTGAAATTTAATGGGGTGGATTTTATGGTGATGGAGGAAATTGTTTTGGCAGTGACTGGTATCCCCATGATTGGGAAGAAATTTTACAGAGATAGGAAGATTTCTAGTCAAGTTCTGACAGAATTTGTTAAAAATGTGGAGGAAAAGAAAGAACTAGTGAAGAAGGGCACTTTCTACCAGCCGAGCTCAATCAGGTTGTTGTAGAGGTTCGTGTTGTAGGCTACAATCAAATACATCTCTATGGATACGAGACTTGACCGCATAAGCACTCACTACTTCATGCTTCTCAACCATTTCAGGTATGGGGCTAAGATATCTATTCCTTTCTTCCTATATTCATCTATCAACGAAAATATTAATGATTATAAGGAGAAACCCATCAGCAACCCAAATTTCCATGAGGGTTTACTGTTGTTAATTTATGAATATTTTAAAGCTCAGACTATGGGGAAGGAAATTCAATGTATGGAGGAGGGAAATGATGAGTCTGAGGAGGGGTTGGGTGAGGATTATGTTCCCTCTGATACTGAGGACAATCGAGATATGCGCTCAGATACTAAGGAAGAAGAGCCTCTACAGACGAAGAAGGGGAAGAAAAGAGTTAAAATGGAGTCTTTAAAACAACACATTGAGATCTCCTCTAATAGGGAGAACAATGAAAACGCTGATGGGATGGAAATGGAGAATGAGAGTTCTGGAGAAGAGGGGAAAAAAAACAAGGGAAACAGGGGAAGACAAAAGGAAAGAAGAAGATAACAATAAAATTTCTGGTTTAGAAAGAGGAGGCAAGCTCACGGATGAGGGCAACGAGGTTCAAAAGAGGGAATCAGATTAAGGAGGAAACCCAGGAGGAGATGTAGGACATCTAGGAAAATATACAAGAGGAGAGAGACATAAAAGAGGAGAATCAGGGGAGGGAGAATGAGGAGGTTGATCAGAGTCAAGGGTTTGTGGAATATGGGGAAGATCATTACACTTGCAGCATAATTGGAAAAAAAAGAAAGTTGTTTGGAGGAATTTTGATACGGTCTCTGCTAAAATGGGGATAAAGAGAGAAATGGTTAGGACTTTGGTTAAGGAGAACAAGGAGGACATAATCTAGATGGAAGAGTTAATTGATCTAGCTTTGGTGATTCTTGGCGACAATGCAAGGGAGGATCCTCATATGGACGTTCTGAACAATGCTAAAAATAGTGTCATTGATAGCTACAGAACCACAAAATGGACCTTCTACAAAATCTACAAGCTGAAAAAAAGAATGGACAGGATGGAGAAAGATAACATCAATAACAATAACAAGAACATTGCAGAGGATAGGGAGCTGGATAGCACAGTGAATAAGCTAAAGAAAAGAGTCGAAAGTATTGAGGATTCAATGGTCAAAATAGATGAGCAAAGCTACAATATACTAAAGGCTTCAAATGATAATATTAAGGTGATTATTGAAAAATTTGAAGAGCAAAGAGGGAACAAGGAGGACCAACCACTGAACTGTGGAAGGGATAAGCCACCAGAAGAGGGAACTAAGAAGAGGACAAGAGATGCCACAAAGAAGATGGACAACCAGGAAGCTGATAAAGAGTTGGCAGACCTGAAAGAGGCCGCGGGTAGAATGACCGAGTTGGAGATGCGTGCTTCTGAGATTCTCAGAGACATTGCCTGATTTGCGTCCCTAGTTTTTTATCCTAGTCTTTTTGGTTTTGTCCCTGGCTTTGTGTATTCTCTAGGACTATTTTGTTTGGATGTGGGTTTGCCTGTTCCATTTAGGTTGATACTTAATGTTTATATGCTCTAGTTTATTTTTTAGCTCTATAGGGTTTTAGGAACCCATCAAAACCTATTTTCCTTAATCAAAAACAATGAGAAGATCCATGTAGAATTTCAATAAAATGTCAATGATGATGAAGTGGGATGTGAAGACCACAACTTTGGGTAGAATAAAATGGATCAAAAGAAATTAATATTTTTGATATAGTTTGAATTTAAGATGAAACCAATAAGTGGATAGTGAATTCATGGAGTACTTGAGAGTAGTTCGATGCATGGTGGACATGTATCCACAAGAGAATCTAAAGAACCATAATTCATCTCACTATATAAAGTAGACATTATCCTGCTCACAAGATAGAAGAAATGAAAGAAGTAAATATGATCATCGAAAGACTTGCTAGATCAATTTTTATGTCATAAATATGATGGTTGTTTTTTTCTATAGAAATGATTGCTTAAATGAGAAGTGCCCACAATGTGGTAGCTTGCCAAAGTTTGTTTCATATTTTCATGAGGGCAGTGAACATGAATTTGGAAAGAAAATTGTTGATAAAAAGATATATGAGATAGTCAAATATACTTTTAATAGTGGAGGTGAAGGTTCGAAATGTGAGTTGGTTGCAAAAGAATGTAGTGTTTCTTATTTTTTTCAGATTTCAAGGAAAATATTTTCTACAAGTATGCAAGGCACAGTCATATGTGTCAGTGGTTGGATCAACAATTTAGGATGTGTAAGGAATATTTCTTAATTGGTAGTATTATATAAATGGTTGATTACATAGAAAACTATATATTGCAACTAAAGAATGAGTTGCAAGTGCAGTATTACAATTTCATTTATATTGTTATTTTTGTTCATATAAAATATAGAGATTCCCTTGATAGTACAAAATAGGAAAAACATATAATCAAAGAGTGTGATTTTTATATTAGTGATGATAGATCTCACTCTTTCAAGTATGTGCAACTTTGTTTTGAGTTTTTTTAAGTTCTTGCAAGAAAAATATATTGCAGTGGATATACATCTCATTTGGTTAGATAACTGCATGGGTCAATTCAAGAATGTTTGATTGTTTTATTAGTTGAGTAAAATGCATGCAAAGAGGGGTGTGCCTCCTATTTGGAGTTTTATTTGAAGTTAGGCATGGGAAAGAGGAGCATGATGGAGTAGGTGTATATATGAATTAAACTTTGTTTAAGGAACAATTTAGGATTTCAAGTCCTACATTTTGTGATGCTTGTTCTATTATTGATTTGTATAGTTCAACGTTTTCATGAAGAGGCACACTTGATTCAATAGTGTGCACATTATTTTGGTTGGTTGAGGAGGGCATAGTAGGAGAAAAATTGGATTCTCAAACAGTTAGAGATTATTCAAAGATGTAATCATTTTTAAGCTCAGATGTAAGTACATGGACCATTTGGACATGAGAGTTGGCCTATTTTTATCACAACTATTTTTCAATGTGAATAGGAATAGTGCGAGTCAAGTGAGTGCATCAATACATGGGGTTCCGCAATATCTAACTCCTTTATCTCAAATAATATTCATGCTAATTGATCTGAGATGAAAAATTTAGTTGAGTACAACCATCTTTTAGATCTTCTACAACTAGGACATATTTTTGCATTTGTTGCACCACAGGGGAATGATGAGATATTAGACTACTTTGTGGATTTATCTGTATAGGGAAAGTAGAAGCTAGCGCAACCAACTACAGATGATGATGGTTTCATGTATCATACTATTGTTATATCTGGAACATAGTTTTGAACATACATGATTAGAAAGAGTGACATAAATACATTTGAAAACTATGAGAAGCACAAAACCATTCTCATGTACTCACACCTTGTTATAGAAACAAATGTTAAGTTGTTGAAGCATCAAGAAAAACCAAAGACAAAAGAACTTAAGACAATTAGTAATGTTGATCATGAAAAAATACTGGATACTCTTAAGTAGAGAGATGACTCTTCAGACACACTTGGATAGCTCATACCAAATGAATGCAAGGTTTATTACATTCATTATGCTTAGGGTCATTGCATTCTTTGGTTCATTAAATTAATTATGCTTTGGTTCTTTGATTTTTTTGGTCAATAAACTTAGTCTTCTAGTGCCTTGAAAATGCAGTTGGTTACAAATATGATGAACATATGAGATTCAAGAACACTTGAGTAGCTCATACCAAATGGCTATAAGGTTCATTATGCTTAGATTCATTACATTCTTTGCTTCATTATGTTTTGGTTTTTTAACTTTTTTGGTCCATAAACTTAGTCTTCTCATGGCTTAGGAATGTAGGGATTAAAAATATGACGAACATACAAGATTCAACTACCATGCATTGAATTTGATCTTACTTTCATTATTCACTTACATTTAGTTAGTAGTTTTTCTTTAATTCTAATAGTACACTATTGCAATGTAGGTTTGTTTGATAATACCATTGGTTGGAGTTAAACATTACATAGCACAAATAACAGAACCAAATGTATTAGTTGTGTATCTAGGATTGTTTGATACAATTGATATATTTGTACATGATGTAACTTTGTATTGATGATATAGGATGTATTTGTACATGAGGACATGGGAAAGCATAAGGACATGAATTTATTTGTTCTTATTTAGAGGCCTATTTTTGTATGTATATATTTTTATCATTAGGTAACAAATTTTATATTATTACGTAGCAAACATTTTAATGCATAAGAAGTACCTAGTAATGTATAAATAATGAGTTCTAATTTCCAAGATGTTTGCAAAATGATCTAGTATTTTCTTGAATTTTCATAAGATTTATAGTACATTTTGGTTTCTAATGTATTTCTATAGATGCTCCTTCTAATTTGAAATCTAATTCTCCACCTTCATTACCAATCCTTTTACCACAAGAAACAAACATATCATTAACTATAGATGGTCATTTGGCCTTAGCTAAAATAATCTATTGGAGACTTAAATATGACAAGAAAATTAAAATTACTTGTCATTATTATTCAAAAAATTACAAATCAAAGAATAAAAATAAAAATGATAATAGTGCTCATTATCTTTTTTATTATATTTATTCTCATTCTTTTGTCGATTACATTCAATTTAGACAATTTGCTCAAGATTTAGTAGATAGATGTCTTATTCATACCACAATAGATATTTTACTTTTTCTTAATATTAAAAAATTTGTGCATTAGCACTCCCTTTACCTATTATTTTTATCCACACTATGTAGTTGTATCATCATAAATTGCATCCCAATGCCATTTCTTTCTCAGCCAAGCCCTATTTTTAGCATGTATGGCCTCTAGCATTTGATCCCACTTTCCTAGCTTACTTATGTATTTAATTCTAACTTATTTTCTTCCAAATAGGACCTTTAGGTCCCAATTTGAGGTCACATTGGATTGAATGATGTGCCTTAGGCACCTCATTCCCTGATGGTTGAGCCCAAATAGAACCCACTCAATTCTTACATTATTTTAACAAGGATTCTAAACCCACATAAGCGTTCATCAAGTTTTACAACTTGAAATATTGTGAAAGTTATAAAAGCAAGCTTCTCTTCCTCTTTTTGACATCCACAAGAAATACCTCAAGTGAAATTAGATCTTTCAACTATAATTTCGTGTCTGGGCATTCAAGGAGAAATTTTTTAGCATTCAAGGCATTTCATCCCATCATATTCTTTATTCTAGAAATCTTCAACAAACTTCATGTAAACATGTATTTTACTATATCCTTTTAGGTTTTTTGAGGAGTCATGTAACATGTTATTACATCAACACTTGTAATTACATCAAAGAGTATTGCATTATCAAGGTATAGTACATTTATATATTTAGATATGGTCTATATTTCAATACATTTTAAGGTTGATCCTTGAACTGGGGTTTGACTTAGGCAAACACCTTTCTACACAAAATTCCCCTTCGTTTCTATGTGCAAGAATAGGTGACGGATCTTTGGAAAAAGTTATAGAGAAATTAAGAGAAGAGATACAATCTGAAATTCGTCTAAGCAAAAATTATTAGGAACAGGTCGAGCAAACACCGTGTCCTAGGAACAAGTCACCTAGGGAACCCAAGTTCCTATATTTTAGCTTTGGATTTAGACCTTAGGTAATTTATATTCTATTATTACCAGAATCTATATGTATGTTCTCAGTCTCCTTATGCACACATTAAAGAACCAATTCATCTCTTTCATCCCTCAATCTCATATTCTTCATACATAATTGCATAGTTACAGTCCCTCATAGAAAAGAACCATCACATCCTCCTAGTGTTTCATCTCTCTTAAGTCCTAGTGGATCATATTCCTTCAAATTTCAAAGGAGATAGGCCTAAGCTTCCTAGTTTCTACTTTATAGCTAGTGAACCATATTTCCCACCTTATTGTAGCCTTAGCAACTTACCTTATTGGTGGCTCTTTATTTTTAATGGTACTATGCTTTTATATATAATCTTACTTTGTGAGAAAAATAATATATTCTTTCATTTTCTTCATCCTTGGGGGAGGGTTATCTCTAAACTACTATCTTTTCTAAGAATCCACTTTCCCTTGGTTGAGTGGTATTTTTTAATCACATGGTGACCTTTCTTGCATGGAATTGTTTCTGTTACTTTTTAAAAGAGGTTTTTATCCTTGATTACAACCTATTCCTTTCTTAAAATCATATGTATATCATAAATAAGTCCCACACTTGGGACCCAAAAGTGTGTTATTCTTCATCAAGAATCCCTTTACCTAGAAATAGAGAAAGTGTGTATTCTTGTTCTCCTTCCCCTCTAAGGTCAATAATGTTATTTTTTGTTAAAGAACTCCTGGAGGTATATGTTACATGTATTTGAGAAAAAATATCTTCCTCCTCTCCTTGTGCATCCCTCAAAAGGATCCCTTTACACTTGTTGCACAATATGTCTTCCTTTCCTTGAAAAAGTTATACCTATTGGGATAGGGTAGCATGTAAATTTTTTATTAAAGGATATCTCATTGGTATTGAAGGTGTGTATCCTTGTTCTTATTTTCCTTGAGATTTCATCATATCTCTTGTACAATATAAAATGGTGAGAAATGCTAAGATGTAGATCACTCACTAAATTGTATTGTGCATTGGAATACAAACCCACCCTTAAACAAATCTGATTAGCACAACCCAAAAAGGATGAATGGGTGCTAATACAAGATGTATGTAAAAGGGGGATTTGGGTATTCCTTATTGATTAGGGTGTGATTATGATATGTAAATGAAAGAAAATGCAAGTATGTAAAGGAAATTAAAGCTATGACTAATGTAATTAACAAATATATTATCAAAATTTATGTACAAAAGTGAATGAAAGATGAAAGGAAGTAGAATGAAATCACCTTGAAAAATAGGAGAGGAGGAATGCTCTTCAATTCAAGATTTGACTGTCGAAACTTTGTTAAAATCATAAACCAATCTAGATCTAGAACCCTAAGATCTGTAATTCTCAAACTGTGAAACTTACAAATCAAAAGGACTAGGTTGACCTGGATGAAAAAGTCTAATAATATTGGCCTATTCCTGGAAGCCTAAGACATGTTGCGCCCTCTCTAGATCTGCTCCTGAGTCAAATTCCTAGAAATTTTTAATCAATCTGTCTGAAACCTACACCTGCACACATGAAAAAGTGTTGATGGAAAGGGGCTTTCCTTGGTCAATCCCTTGTATAGGAATTAACCTTGAAATTAAATTGAAGTTGCATAAGGAAATATGAAATATGATCTAGATATGAAGCATAAAACACCCTATACGTCAATGATGCAAGGCCTTTTTGGAGATGATCGCAAGTGTTCATGCAATAGCTTGGACTCCACAAAGATCCAATTAGAAATCATGAAATTAAACCCTTAAATTATGAATGTTGTAGTTTGCTTCAATGTTGGATTGATGAAGAAAGAAGAAGACTTGAAATGCTTGATGGATTTGTTGAAACTCTTGAATACACAATGATAGCTTTCTTGCATGAGGACTTGATAGGATGTGATGTCATGAAAAAGATATGAAAATGAGAGGAAGAGGTCTCCATATATACACATTTTGGGGCGTGGATTTTCTCGGTCAACACCAATTATGCATCTAGGGGAAATAACCCCTCATTGGGTCCTGAGCCCAATAAATAAAAATCCAAAAGGACTAGGCTGGCTAGGTCAACCTAGTCCAAGAATAGGTCAGCCAAGTCGACCTAGTCCAGACAAGTTTTATGAAATTAAGCCCAGGACCTAGAGTTATGTGCCCAACAAGAGATGCAGAATCCATGGTTAGCCAGAAAATTAGGACAATTTGCAAAAGGAAAAAATGCATGTAAAGGACCGAAATGAATGCATTAAAATCATGTGAATGGATGAAAAATGGGGAAAATATGCATAGAAGAGAGATCCATTCTTGAGTTTTGAAAAAATAATGTTGATTTGAAGGATGCATAATGGCTAGAAAGACATGAAATCAATGTGGGAACCCATACATACTAAAATGGGGCTAAAAAAAAGAACCTAATAAGGGTAATTAATTTTTAGGATGATGCATTTAGCCCCCACTTTAGGGGGATTATGAGTCTTCCACATGCTCATGGTGAAGTAGAAGAAAGGGACAAAGATGAAGATCACAGGAAAACTATAAGGGGATAATTCATCACTCAGTTTAAGGACATAGGCCCCCAAAATAAGGATCTTAATTCATCATCCATATACAATAGCAAGTACCTAGAGCTTACTAAGATTCCAAGTCAAGTAGTTGATGAGACCTTGTTAGAGAAAATTTCTCAGCCTCTAGTATCACTCTCAAAAAGTTATTGCAAGAGCACAAGTGGTCCCCTGAAAAGAGAAAGAGAAGTGGTCACCATGGAGTAGAGATCAATAAAATCATGGATAACATAGGCATAGGAAAATTATGTTGCACTAGGGGAGAGAGAGAGAGAGAGAGAGAGAGAGAGAGAGAGAGAGAGAGCATGGAGTCGTTATGTTCTCAGAACCTGATTGGGTTTTGAGTAATTAGGAACACAGAGCAGTTATGTTCTCATAACCCGACCGGGTTCTAAACCCGATCGGATTCTGCTAAATTAGGAGCTTTGTTTGGTTCAACGGTCTTAAAACAGTCATTGCAAGTTGTTTAGAGGTCCCACAACTTTTTTTCTGTTATTTTACACCAGGAACATATAGGTTTGCACTTTTTTGCATGTTTTTCTTTGAAATGATTGAAAATTGTGTTTTTTTTTTAATGTTATTTTATCATTGTAAGTTTTCATTTGAAGAAAATGGTTGATTTATTCTTATTTTTTGTATTTGATGTTCACATGTTATTCTATGTTCATGATATTATTCATAGGGTCCATTCAATATGAACAATGGGAAAGAACAAAATAGGAACAACTAAACAATGAGAGATAGAAAAGGAAAGACAAAGGGAGTGCATGAGGAGAATATGACAAGGTACAACACCAAATGCAAGCAACGTAAGTGATGCAAATGTTGATGTTAATGTTAATGTGACAAATGCACCATTTCAATTCAATGTCATTAATGAACAAAATGCACATAATGAAAATAAAAATCATCAACATACATCAATTTAACTGATGGGGATAGATGCACCTAATTCATCTAATGAAAATGTAGAGCATACAACTATGTTAACACCTCCTAGAATAATTCGTAGAAAACCAAGGTTTCTAATTGACACTAATGAAAATATTTTGAGGCCAATGCATGATAAAATGTTGGGAATAAATTGTTAAAAAGATTTGGAATAACTATTTTGAAAAATTAAATCAAAGTGGAAGATGTCAAGTAGTTGTTGAAATGATTAAGAATCTATAATTTAGAGAGAAAACGATAATTATGGGGTTGAGAACATCTGAAAATAGTATTGACAGAACCATTGTGAGGAATCTATTCAATGCATACCAATCCATTGGTTCAAAATCACGTAGTAAAGATGCTAATGTTACTCGACGTGTCCTCACATCCACTATAATGGGAAAGGAAATGAAAAAATCTCGTATAGTAAGAAAAAAAAGTAAGTCATTCAGGATAGGTAGATCAACATTACGAAGAGCCTTACAAATGCGAGACAAAATTGAGGATCCAAACACTAATTCTCTTTGGTCATTCTCGGGTAGAATCCCACGCAAGGACAAGGTTGTCGTTGTTGCATTAAGATCATTAATTTAAAAGTTTAGGCATGACAACACAAGGGTTTCACCCAACCAAAGAGACATTGTTAGGAGGAGAATCGAATATACAAATCGTATGCCACATCCAAAACACTTTTTGGATATGACACAAACACAATTTTATTAAAGATTCCTCCAAAGGTTTCCTCAAATTAAAATTAACTTTAAAGATTTATTGAAATGACAAAACCCTTTTACATCAAGCTTAATCATGCGTGCACTACATGTTGTTGCAGGGTACATATTGAAATTTCCATGCATTATGATATATATCGTCATGTTTGTTGTACTTTGCACACTAACACTATTTTGCAGAAATGTGGTTTTCAAGCACCTCCTACGTCATCAAGAGATTTTATGTAAAGTGTATTATGCAATCGAGATGATGGTTGTATTTATTATAAGATGATGTGTATGAATGAATCTTGTAGTGCATGCAGTGGTATGAGAAAGTTGCGGATATGTCACCATCTAGAGAGCACAAATGAGATTGGAAATACACTAGTTTCTTTTGGAAAATACAAGACAGTAACTTATGGTCTAAACGATGGAAAAGAACTTAAGAGGTGTGAGTTAGTGAAAAATGATAAATGCGTAGCTGATTTTATGAAGATATTTAAAGAGAAACTAGTTTATGAGTACATACATCATTCACATAGATCTAGGTGGTTGGATGAGCAATTCAAGATATGTAAGGACACTTTTCCCATTGGTACTATTGTCTCCATTGTTGATTTTACTGAGAATTATACACTTAAACCTGAGAATGAAGTGTAAGCATTGTATTACCATTCTATACAAGTGACGATCTTTGTACATATAGTATTCTTACATGCACATGATAGCACAGACACAGATAGAAGGGTTTTAAGAGAGTATTACTTCTACATCAGTGATGATCGCACACATTCATCAGAGTTTGTGCAAGGTTTCTCCAAAGTTTTCTATGATAATTTAAGGGAAAGAGGTATTGAGTACAACCAACACATAATATGGTCAGGTAATTGCACCTCATAATTCAAGAATGCAAGGATGTCCTATTGGTTGAGTAGGATGCACGTGACAAGTGGTGTTTAACATTTTTGGAATTTCACGGAGGCGGGGCATGGAAAAGGTGAGCATGATGGTGCGGGTGCATGTGTAAAAAGAGCTCTTGCCAGAGAGGAATTGAGATACAAAGGTGGTGAAGAGTTAATAAATGCACAAACAATTGTGCGATGGTGCAACTCTACGATGGGAACATGTAATGAATTTAATAGGTTTTTTCGGTTCATAAACGTGTCTAACATTGAAAACTATCTAGATTGTTGTACACTTACAGGATCAAGTGACATGCACTCATTTAGAAGTTCAAATGCAACATCATTGTGTATTTATACTAGATTAATGGTATATTTTTGCTTGTCTTGTATGAATTTTGCGTGGGAGGAATGCGAATCAAAAGAGGGGCTGATGAATGGTCTTATACACCTTTGCAACCGCTTGATACATATCAACTTCCTAGAGCACTACAATTAAGCCAGTTTGAAGCATCAATGGATTTTGATCACATATCTGACCTAGTTGAACCAGGTAATTTCTCAATTTATTTTTCAATTTATTTCTCAATTTTGTAAGTGTTTATGGTGTTAACTTATCCCTCTATAAATTGCAGGTCATGTATATGCAGTTGCTGCAGATGAGAATAGTGAGGAAGGTACTGATTACTTTTTGTGTCATTGTATTGAGGGTAAAAAGAAATTGACAACTACAGTCCTTAATGGAGAGGGTATTGAGTATGCAATAGGATTCTTTGTTGTGACAGGGACATGTCTTAGAAGGTATACTATCAAAATATAATGTGTTCTTGTTTGACGACTTTGAGACCTCTTACCATCATTCTATTACACTTTGTATGTTTAATTTTGTATTCATTTATGCTTCTATGAAATGCATGTACCCTATCACAAAATCCAAGAATTGGTTGTTTCAGGACTATGAGACACATAGACATATTTTGCATTACTCAAACCTTTTTGTTGCAACAAATATTGAACTGATAAAGTATACTGGTAGACCTCGTAATAAGAATTTATGCAATCTTCATGAATCTGAACATGAGGCAATACATGACAATATAAGGGTTAGAGCCGGTCCAGAAGGTTTGCTCAATTAGTTATGGGCTATCATGAAGAATCATTCTACAAATGGTAGAATTATTTTGACAATTTTGTATATAAGTTTTGCGAAACAACCTAAGTTCGCTTTTTTGTAAATATAAATGACTATGAAGTGGTCCACATGCATATTTGGAGACCACATTTTGTATATTGAAAAAAGATCAAATTGTATATAAAAGTGGCCATGGGTTGATTTGTATATACCGA
>MU227229.1:121442-135531 GCA_018584345.1 Thuja plicata
TCTCCAGTCCACATGGGTAACTTCACCCACCTCTTCAGTTCAAAAAGGTAACTCATAATTAGCTCTTTAGTTAACCAAACTCTATCTCCTCTTTACCAAATGAAGAGGTGGAGTTTACTGAGGACCTTTCCTGTTCCTTTTAATCTCAACCGTTCATCTCCCCATCTCTGGGATTGATCTCAACTGTTCATATCATCACCAATTCCTATATAATAAAACCTTCATAACCATTTGAAGGATCCAGGATTTCAAGCTCTTGTGCGCCATTACTCCGTCAGTTTGGTTCTAGCATTCAAGCCATCTTGCGATCACACACCCATTTCAACTAGCAAATTCTCAACAATTCTCAAGTCATAATTGCTGCCCTGCCAATACTGAGCATCAAGAACAGTGTTTCGAAAGGAGTAGAGAGAGACAATAGAAGCTTCAAGCATCGTGGGGTTCGCATTCATTTGTTTTCCTTTCTCTTTCTTGTACATTTTATTGGTTACGTTTCATTGTTATTCATTTGGTAGTATTGTGTATTTGGTTTATATGAATTGTGAAACCTTTGCTACTGACCCTTGCCTTTGGAAAGCTTGGGAATCCCTAGATCACGAATCGAAGAGGAGGTGTACATTTTGGTGAAACTGACGTGAAGAAAACAACCCAAATATCTCTTGCAGACAAAGAACCAGATTGATCAACCACGACCATACGGTCGTAAATTTAAAAATCAAACTTTTCTTTGATACTTGTATTATTTCACAATTACTGGTATTTTTCCGCAATCGTCAAAAATGTGCCGCAATCGACTGGTTTAATACCGTAATTGATTGTAGGCTTTCACAGTATTTTTTTATCTATTTCTATCTTCATTCTTCAGGTACTTTTCCGCAATTGTAAGATCCATGCCACGATTGAAATAATTTTTCCGCAGTTGCCCGATCCGTGCTGCAATCAATTGCATTTTACTGCAGTTGACCGTGCTTTACCACAATTGATAGAAGTTGACCGCAGTTGCAAGAAGTTTTCTGCAATCGCAGCAATATTACAATATCTAATCCAAATCTTCTACCTAGCTGTTTCTAAATTAACATTTTTCAGTTTCTGTGCAAGATTGGGTCAAATCACAGAGAACAGAGAAGGGTAATTTTTGGTAAGCATCATTCGTTATTTCAAATTTATATATATTCTCATTTTGCAAATAATCCTTTTTGGTACTAACCTATTTAAACAAAGCAAACTAAAAGAAATTCATTTGTCCATTTGGGTTTAAAAAGAACAGTTCTTGCAAACATGTCACATCTCATATTTTGGATTTGGGCTTAAAATTGATGTGAGGATTAAAACTGAACAAAGGCAAAGAATCTCTCAATTTGGTGCAATAAAATTGAACAAAGCAATCAACACCTACTTTTGGGCTTAAAATTGAACATTGGTGTTTGTATGGTGTAGCTTAGTTCACATTTCAAACTTTGGAGCTTAATTGATTTACCTTGTGTCTTGAGTTTTGGGTGCACTTGCACAAACTATTAGATTACAAACCTTTACACTTTTTTAGAAAGGCCTGTCCGGGGAATGTGCTTCCTCCTCGGAGAATGACCTTAAACTGGTAATCCTTCCGATCAATATATAAACAAGGCACGAACCAAAGTTTCATCTTATCTAGCCAAGCTCGGGCGAGGCGTGTTGATGATAGTCTGGATCGGGTGAATATCCCTAAGGAGCCAGCGTGATCAACTAGGCTCTTAAGTGAGTCACGCACGTACAAACTGATTGGAGAGACACCACAGACCCTTACTACAACCTTGATTAATTAGAGGCCAAACCATTTTACCTCTGAACAGATACCTTATTATAGTGCAAGGGGTTGTAGAATTTCCCCCCAAGATTCCCAACATATGTGTCCCACGATATTTGTGTAGTGAAAGAGATCTTCACTCCACAGCAATAATACCTGGAAACGGCAAAAGCACGGGCACCTATGTCATGGACCTTCATGTCCTGGTAGCATGACAATTGTTGTGTGAGCTAACGGACATTCAAGCATTGGGCCTATAACATTGTATTCTGAAGCCATTGACCTAGATTAATCTGACTATTCATTATTGAGACCTCGTGATAACTTTGCAACTTGAAAAAGTTGTAGAACATACACAATTTTAGTCTTTATTTCTCAAAACACAGTGTCTATTGTGCTTGTTCCTTTGATCAGTTTTTGAAAACGCAAAACAAAACATCCAAACTGTCAAAATGAGTCAAACATGTTAAAGTCTAGGGTTGTCAACGTCAACTGTCTTGCAAATCAGAAGCATTATTCCAGAAAAAATCTCAAATATATCAAGCAGTGATACTTATCCTCTAGTCTTTTTTTAGACTGTTCCTCCTTTAACGCAATTGCCCGCATTGTGCCACAATTGAAGGAAGTTTGCCACAGTTGATTCATTTATTGCTACAATCATCGTGTTTATTACTGCAATCGGTGATAAACTACCGCAATCGACCAGTTATTTTTTTGTAATCAGTGAAATTGTACCGCAATTGACCAGATATACTATATTCCTATTTTGACCTAAAATTTTGAAATAATTCTTCATTGGGTGTCCAAAACTAGTGTCTATCAGAGGAAAATGCGAAGAACATTGTGTGAATCTCTAAACATTAAAGATTACCCTTTCTCTGTAAAGAACGATTATGGTCAAAAACATTGTTAGTTCAAAAGCTCAGACTCAAAATATCTTGATCTCATCATATCAAACAACATCATCTTTATCAAATTGACTTTGTCCAAGACAAAGGTCAGCAAATCTTATCTTTTATCATCACCACTTTGAGATCAAGTTATATCAAAATCTGTCCTTAGAATTACCCTTATCCAAAACATAACTCAGACTTCCTCAGAAATGATCTTCTTCTTTGTTTGCTTTCTATCACTTGTTTTAGTTACAAAACCTTGACCGCACTATGTCTCAAACACCTCATGGAGGACCTTACACAAGGTCTAAGGCTAGAACTTAACCTGATGAGTCTTATATCAACCATTTTCCCGCTTGGGAAATAGAGCAAGAGAATGATCCCTTCATGAACACCAGTTCTGCTCTATTTATTGAATAGCCCCATGGGGCAGCCTTTTTTCAAGATATCACAGAAGAAGAACTTGAAGATGTGGGGAAAGATGCTTACTCCACGAAAGTAGTTGACGCTGTTGTAGAGAGGAACCCTGAACATTACTTGGCCATGCTAATAAAGAAGGGAGTCAAACTCCCCGCTGAATTCAGTGTATCAACTATATGGCCTGAAAACCCTCTCGTAGGTCAAAACACTACTCACACTCCTCAAATACCACATGTTGTGTCACAGATCTTTCCACCATTAGTTTTACCCACATTGACATAGACTGTATCCAATCAAACCAATGACCCAACCCAGGCTAGCACATCTTCTACTCAAAGCATGATAGGCTCGCAACAAAGTGCACCTATGGTCACTAGTATGACTCTACCTTTGGTCTCATGGCAAGGACAATCAAGCTCTCATGCTATGCCTTCCATCCCACCAAACACCAACTATTCTAAAACTATGCCACTGCTGCAATCAATTCACACTAATCTTGGGATCAACACATCATGCCCACAGGGATCCATCTCTGCCAGAATGACTTACAGTCAAAGCCCACCCAAAGCTACATCTTTTTCCATCCCAACACCAATCCAACCTCTGCAATAACAACCCTAGCTTCAGTTGCCTCAGTTCCAACCCTCGCAACAGCAACCCCACCTTCAATTGCCTTAGTTCCAACCCCTGCAACAACAACCCCAACTTCAGTTGCCTCAAATCCAACTCCCACAATAGAAACCCCAACTTCAGTTGCCTCAAATCCAACCTCAGCAATAGCAACCCCAGTTCCAAACCCAACCTTAGCAGCAGCAATATCTACCCCAGCATTATCAACCCTAGTTTCAATCACAACAGCAAACACATCAAAACCCACCATGGACTACTCATGTCCCTCCAGTTACAAATCACTCGGTGAGGAATCAATATCAAGTCCCTAGGATGAAATCCTATGTTCCTACTCAAGGGACACAGAGGCGCAACCTCATACCCACCACAGCACAAAGGAATGTCCACACACGCCAGCCTCAATATCAAATGGACATGTTAATGCAACAAATGCAAACCCTTCAAACCCAAATGATGGATATGCAAAATCAAGGGCAAACTAAATCCTATACCACAGAGGATTTATACCCATACCCCTTTGACCATTCTCTTCACATGTCTCCATTCCCAAATCACTTCTCGGTACCAAAACTCAACAAATATAGGGGCAGTACCAACCCTATTGAACATATCTGAGAGTTTTTTCCTAGTTGCATCGAAGTCTCTCATGATGAGACATATCTAATGCGACTGTTCCCACAAAGTTTGGCCGGACCAGCAATGGAATGGTTCTCACATCTACCTCATGGCATTCAGTCTTGGGGAGAATTGGCTGAAAAGTTCATAGCACACTTCTATCATAACATCGAGCGCAAGGTCAGCATCAAGGACCTTTGCGACATTAAATAGAAGGAAGGAGAGTCTTTTGTGAAATTCCTATAGAGATGGAGGAATATGGAAAACCGCATAACATATGATGTTCCCGAACAAGAATTAATAGTCATGTTTGTTGACAATCTAATTCCAGACATGTCATTCACAACAGAGTTATAGTTAGCTCTGAACTTCACACTCATCGAAAGAGGAGTTTGTTGTGAGCAAAACTTAGTCAAACGAGGAATCCTTGCTGATCCCACACAAACGAATATGAATAAGAATGCAACGGAAAAGGCTAAGTGGTGGAAAAAAAACAAAAATGTCACTAGCGATGGTGTCATTGATGTAAAGATGGTCAACTACACACAACCCAAGGTGTCACTGTAAGGCGCACCTGTGGCAAACCAAAAACCCACAGGGCCCACTCAACAAGCATACACCCAAAACCAACCTCCCCCTGTACAAGCGGCTGCTGTGTCAAACAGTCAACAATAGAATCAACGCAAACCACGGTTTCAATTCCAACAACGAGATTTCACACCATTAGGACAGCCAATAGAATCAGCTTTAAGCAAGTTGATACAATCAAACACTATCACTCTCCCAGGAATCAAATATTTTGAACAAGATGAAAACAAACTGAGGTGGTATAATGACAAAGATTTATGTGAGTTTCATCAGGTGAAGGGGCACAAAATGGCCAACTACTACCAATTGAAACATGATATCCAAGATCTTATTGACACAGGGATCATCGATGTGATGAATACTCAAACCAAAGGCACAACTGATCACACTATATTCAATGATACCTTTCATGATAAAAACAAGGGAAAAGACTCTGGTTCTGGTGGAAAAATGAAAAAAGTTAACTATACATGTGCCAACAGTGATAATGTCATCAATTGCCTCAATCCTTCAAATAGCCATGTGGCTACAATCACTATCAGAGACCAAGGTAATAATTGTGCTATAACAATGCATCATGCTAGAGTTGTCTTGCAAGGAGTACCATACTCAACTACTACATCAACCAATCCCATAGAAAACTTGCATCCACAAACAAGCATAGTGGACAACCTAAAGCGCACACCTGCTCAGATCTCCATGTTTGACCTATTGCGCATATCTCCATAGCATAAACTGGCACTTAACCAAGCACTTCAGAATGTAGCTGTCCCAAGGGACATAACACCTGAGAGCTTCCAAATGATGGTCAACCATATAGTAGCTAACAAACATGCCACATTCACAGACCATGATGTACCACCGCATAAACCCCTGTATAATGATCCTCTACACTTACTTGTCCAGATCCACAAAAGCATTGTCCATAGGGTCCTTGTTGATGGTGGAGTTGTGTTAAACATTTGTACTCTAAAGTTAATCAAGAAACTGGGCTATTCACAATCAAGCATTGATGTCACAAGGAGGATAAATATTAGAGCTTATGATGAAGAGGAAAGGTCCTCTAAGGGTATTATCATTCTACCTGTTTGCATTGGTCCTGTGGTAAAAAACACACCCTTCAAAATCTTAGACCTTGAGTTGGGATACAACATGTTACTAGGGAGACCTTGGATACATGAAATGCAAGTTGTACCTTTGACATACCATCAATGCATCAAGTTCCCTCACCAAGGAGAGGAGATCATTATAGAGGGAGACCCCAATCCCTTCCAATATTGTAATGCGGTCCAAATCAGTACTGATAACCAGGTGCCATCAAACCAAGATGCAAGCATCCCATCCTCCTTAGATTCAAATCCCAAGGATGTCACACGAGAAGCAAGAAAGATAGTCATTAAACAAGATGCAAGCATCTCATCCTCTCCAGATTTGAATCTTAAAGATATCACATAGAAAGCAGGCAAGATATCCATCACAAATAAGGGCTATGGTGAATACAGATATGAAGAGGCTTTTACCATCACGCACATGCCTAAAAGCCCAAGAACTCATGGCATGCCACAACCTATTATTGCAACAGAAACTCCGTAGCCTGTTCTATTCAGATGTCCACCCACAACCTTTGTCCGATGGGGAGACATAGCAGAAGAAAATCCTTTTTAACAAGACATCAATACCTAGTTATACCAAGATTCCCCTGAGACAATCTGGCCTTCATTACCTTTGTCAAACTATGGTAACAGTTACACAATGATACAAACATTTGGGTATGATAGTACAACTGGGCTGGGGGAAAGACAATAAGGCATATATGAATTTCCTCTCCCACCAACCAAGAGAAACACAAGAGGTTTGGGATATGGACAAAAAAGAACTGGTCCTTTGATCCAAGAAATTCAACTCAATCATGAGAAAATAGCAGAGATGCACCGGGGGCACAAAATAGAGCATGTCCTAATAAGCAACATATTAGTTCATTTGTTGCCCACCGAAGAGGGAACCACACAATCCCAAATAAACCTACACTTAGCAATCGACAATAACCAAGGAAGTGAGACATTGAACGAACATTCCATTGAGACTGACTCCCATGAGTATGAGTGGAGATCCCTCCATGACTCTGAACCATCAATCCCATATTTTTCCCCTCGGGTCGACATTATCATAAATCTAGTAGACCTGTTTGACCAATTGACCATCACCGAACAACCTTGTATAGACAAACATGTCATTTATCAAACCTCAAGTGGTGCATCCACATCATAGTCCAATTTTGTAGGCACCATATCAGCAGTCCCATTCAGTTAACCAAAGCCAAACAGTAGTGACAATGTCTATCTTGTACACCCTAAGCTTATAGAATGGGATCAACAAGGGCCACTTGATCTAGATGTCTTCGATAATGATGAGGCAATAGCTCATTTCATGGGACTAAGGGAAGGCATTCTGTGAAGAGATCACAAGGCAAGATTCTCCATTAACCTAGACAAAGCAACATATTTTGGGGAGGAGGCTCCTCTTTCTAGTCCACAAAAGAATAAAAAGCTAAAAGAAGACGTATCTTCTAGTGAAAACCTCACTGAGGCGCTAAAAGATGGAAAGAAAGAACTCCTCCCCTTAACAGAGGATAAATCAACATTATTAGCAGAAGAAACAAAGGAGATCAACTTAGGGGATGACAAGAACCCAAGGAACATTTACTTGGCGAAATCACTCACTCCTAAGGAGAGAACACAGTTCATCAGTTTCTTCAAGGCAAGAATGATCAATTTCGCATGGTCCTACTCGGATATGCCAGGATTAGATCCAGAGCTCGTGCTACACCATCTACCATTGCTACCCAACTCCAAACCTATCAAACAGAGGCTAAGAAAGATGCACCCTCATGTTGCATTGCTAGTCAAGGCAGAACTGAAAAAGCTCCTGGATGCTAAATTCATCAGACCTATACCATATGCGGACTGGATATCTAATCTGGTACTAGTTACAAAGCACATTGATCAAATATGAATTTGCACAGACTTCCAGGATCTCAACATAGCATGTCCCAAGGAGGACTTTCCTTTACCAAACATTGATATGATAGTAGACCTAACTGCCGGACATCAAATGCTATCACTCATGGATGGCTTTTCAGGTTACAATCAAATAAGGATCGCGCCAGAGGACCAACAAAAAATAGCTTTCACATGTCCGTGGGGAACATATTATTGGAATTTCATGTCATTTGGTCTAAAGAATGCAGGAGCAACATATCAAAGAGCTATGACGACTATATTTCATGACCTCATCCACAAGACAATGGAAGACTATGTGGATGAAATATTAGCCAAATCAATACTTCAAAAGGATCATCTACTGGTTTTGGGACCCATCTTTGACAGAATGTAGGAATTCAAAGTATGACTAAATCCAAAAAAGTGTGCATTCAGTGTCATAGTAGGAAAATTATTGGGGTTCATAGTATCACACAGAGGAATCGAAGTGGATCTAGCAAAGGTCAAAGCCATATTGGACATGCCTCCACCATTGAACTCTAGACAACTAAGAGGGTTACAATGAAGGCTCCAATTGATCATACACTTCATAGCTCAACTGGCAGAAAAATGCCACCCATTCCAACATCTATTGCATAAAGACATCAAGTTCATATGGACAGAGTAATGTGAACAGGCATTTCAGATATTCAAAGACTACCTTCTTAAGTATCCTATATTGGTACCACCACTACAAGGTAGACCATTGCTTCTATATATCTCAGTGATGAAATCAGCGTTAGGTGTACTCTTGGCACAACATGATGACGTAGGAAAAGAGAGGGCCGTTTACTATCTAAGCAACACTTTGGTTGGATATGAGCTAAACTATACACCCATTGAGAAGTTATGCATGGCAATTGTTTTTTCTTCCCAGAAGCTTAGACACTACATGTTGAGTCACCAAATGAAATTGGTCACACATATTGATCCTCTCAAGTACCTATTAAGCAAAGAAATGCTCACAGGAAGACTGGCAAAGTGGGTAATGATCTTAAGCGAGTTTGACATTGAGTACATAGACAGAAAGGCTATCAAAGAACAAGTGATAGTAGAGGAACCAATTCAAGACCACCAGCCTATTATCTCTGACTTTCCTGATGAATCTATCATGACACTACAACCGGCGATCAAGGTATGGCAACTTTATTTTGATGGATCATGTACAAACCATGGTGCGGGGGCAGGGATAGTTCTTATCACTCCAGATCATGATACAATTCCAAATTATTTCAGACTTAACTTCCAATGAACCAACAACATAGAAGAATATGAAGCATTGGTCATCGGTCTAAAGATAGCCATACAATGGAGAATCAAGAACCTTAAAGTCTTTGGCGATTCATAGTTGGTCATCAGTCAGGTCAACAATGATTATATGACCAAAGATGAGAGGCTCATACCATATAGAGCACAAATGGAACGACTGCGCACCAAGTTCCATTACATTCTCTTCGATCAAGTCCCAAGAGCACAGAACAAAGTGGCAGATGCGATGGCTACCATAACATCACTGATTGATATGCCAGGTAACGATACCAATTTCCAGTTTCTAGTGGAGCAACTCTTGGTACCATCACATCAGGCATCTATCACAGAATTAGCGTGTGTCCTTTTGGGTCCTGAATCCCTATGGTACCAAGATGTCTATACCTATCTCCAAAACAAATGTCTTACCCCCAAACTTGTCTAGGAACCAGAAAAAAGTCCTCATCTGCCAAGCCTCTAGGTATACCATCCTCTCAACTACTCTATACAGACGAAGTCTAGATGGAACATTACTACGATGTCTCACTTCCATGGAATCCCAAAAAGCTTTGTACGAGGTACATGAAGGAATATGTGGAACCCACGGAGGTGGCAATAGCTTAGCTAAGAAAATAATCTGGATGGGATACTATTGGCCCACAATAGAGACAGATGCACACAAGCATGTTCAAAGGTGTAGACAGTGTCAAGTTCATGGAGACCTCATCCATGCACAGCCTAGGAACTAAATCCTATCACATCACCATTGTCATTTTCAATGTGGGGATTTGACCTAGTGGGAAAAATTACACCTTCTTCAACAAACAAACACAAGTACATCATAGCAGCAACAAAATACTTCACCAAGTAGGTGGAAGAAATTCCCCTCACTTACATCACTGAAAAGAAAATAGCGATGTTCATACTTAACCACATCATCTATCGATATGGAATCCCCCAAACAATCCTGATAGATCATGGTACACCTTTCCAGAATAAGGATGTTGAAGACCTATGTGAATAGTTCCACATCAAACAAGGTTTCTCCTTATTTTACTACCCTCAAGGGAATGGCCAAGCCGAAGCTACAAACAAAATGATCCTAAAAATCCTAAAGAAAATAGTGAACGAATCACGGAGAGACTGGCATTTACAGCTTAGTCCCGCATTATGGGCATACAAAACTAGTGTGAGAACACCTGCAGGAGCCACTCCTTTCTCCCTAGTCTATGGATCAGAGGTGGTATTAACCCTAAAAGTAGAAATCCCATCCCTGAGGATATCATTGAAGAACCTAGTTTCAAATGAAGACTATAGAGTGGCACGGCTCAGTGAACTAGAGTTACTAGATGAAAGAAGGCAATATGCCTTCGACCACTTACAAGGCTATCAGAATCGCCTTAGAAGGAAATATCACAAGAAGGTGAAGCCATGAACATTTGAGGTAGGAGACCTTGTTCTCATGGAAAATTAGAAGAATCAAGCAGAGCGAGTCAAACCTGGAAAGTTCGAGCCTAACTGGCTAGGACCATTTGTTATTGTCATCTCTACTCAGAGTGGGGCATTCAGACTAGCAACACCAGAAGGAGATCATCTCCTCGACTACATCAACAACATACACCTAAAGAGGTTTTACCCTTGAAGGTCTCTATGGTTAAGGCATTTATCTACATATCCAGAAAATACCAATAAAAATCAAAAAATACAAAAGTTACCTTGGTGAAAACCTGGCAATCAGGCGCCTTGGCGACAACCAAAAAAACCAAAAAAACCAAAAAAAGTAAAGAGAAAAAACAAAATCTCTCTCTCTCTCTCTCTCTCTCAGTGAAAACCTAGCAATCAAGTGCTATTGAGTAGGTACCTTGGTGAAAACCTGGCAAACATGCGCCACGTGTTCAAATCTAGCTTCACCATCAATGAGCTCCAAAATCTTGAGCACACTTCAAAATGCAAGACTGACTATTCCAAGCTATATCCAGAAGCACGATCCCCTCTGAGCACCAAGCACTTACCCATGGTTAATACTGGTCCACCAGACTAGGGGGCGATTCTAAAAGTTTTGAAAAAATCCTAAAAATTGGAAAACTCATCAAAAAAATCCTAAAAAGATCAAAAATCCTGATAAAATCAATCTTCATCAAAAAATTGCAAACTCTAAAGCAATAAAACCAACCCGGTTATCAAGAGAGAAAGGGGAAATCATGCCCAGTCAATCAAATGTCACAATCATGAGCTTTGCATATCAACACTGGGCTCATCTGACACAGCTTTATCAAATTTATCAATCAGCAAGCAACAAGCGACCAAGCCAAACTATCAATTTTCACAATCATGAGCTTTGCGAACAAGCATTGGGCACATCTGACATAGCTTGATCAGCTGCCAACATGATCAGAGCAATCAAATCTATCAATCAATACTTTCACAATCATGAGCTTTGCAAACACGCATTTGGCCCATCTAACATAGCTCGATCCGCTGCCAACGCGATCAAAGCAATCAAGACAACCAAGCCTAACAAAAGAGTTTGAGCAAATCAAGAGAATCCAACTGCATCGAGGAACCATACAAAAATGTTGACTAGGTCAGTCAACTCGGTAAGATGTCAGTCTATATTTCAGGGTTATGTTCTTATGCCACTCCAGGATCCACCATGTGAGGAGAGTAGCTATGATAGATCATGACTTATCTTCTTTGATTGCTTTCTGTTGAATGTTCACTTCGATTTTAGGGCCATGATGATTTAGGATAAATGTAGTAGGCACTGTCACTTATCTGGCAGCCGCGTAGTTCCATGATCTGATCTTAAACCTGGGAAATAATTGGACATTCCTTCTCTTTTATTTTTCTTGTTTTCTTTATAGAATCAAGAGCTCACAACACTATTCAGATGGACTCTGAGTTGCTTTGGAGTTCTATCTTGGTTTCTATGGTCTTTCCCTTTATGTTACAAATAAGATCTCATGATGCTATCCAGATGGACTCTAGGGGCGTAGAAGTTCTATCTTGTTTGTTTGTCTTTCCCTTTCAGAAATCAAGAGCTCACAGTGTTATCCAGATAGACTCTGGGTACATAGGAGTTCTATCTTGGTTTCTTTGTTTTAGATTAACTCAGAGGACAAGCGGTATCTAGATGGTCAATATCTGGGTGCTTTTGGCTCTCTTTCTTTTCAAAAAGGGAATATAGTTGAATCTAGATGGTCAATATTTGGGTGCACTATGGGTCTCTTTCTATTCAATCTCTCTACTCCTTCCACTATCAAGAGGTTGTGACGGTATCCAGGTGGTATTTGATCTGGATCATTCGACGCTCTTCCAAAATATCAGAAAATATAAAAAAGATGCAATGATGACAAATATTGGAAACAGGGGCAGCGACTTGGGACATTCATCCTTTCTATCAGATCATATCTATCCAAAAAAAGGCAAAAAGAACATTCTTTCTATCATTACATTCTATCAGATCAATCTCAAAGCACATCTATCCAAATTAACATCTTCCTAACTAACAAATATATTACTCAGATATTTTGTGCATAATAGATTGCATTCATTCATTAAGTGCATCAGAAAAGTAAAAAACATGGTAGTAGCATACATGATAAATCATAAAAACACATGCATCCATAAAGCATCTCATATAAACATGCATTCCATTTACACCATCCTACATGACGTGTCAGTATCATACGAAAAGCAAATCATCCATACAGGAGTCTGCATAATAGAACATATTGCATAATTCATCTCATCATCTAAAAAACATCAAAAGCATGTAGAATCAAACATATACCATGTAAATCATAACACATCATATCAAAACATAACTGCATCTCATGTAAATCAAAATATATGAGTACAAATGAAAGGTCACAAGTCTAATCAAAAGAGGGTAATCAACATATATATCAATATATATCAGTGTATTGAGATACAAAAATGGTACTACTCAGAGTATACAATGAATCACTACAAAAATGGTATAGGGCATAGTCAACAAGAGCTACCCCCACCCTCGCCAAGAGGTGCATAGGGGGAGACATATCAGAATCTATCCTATGAGAGGACCTAGGAGCTCTGACACCACTACTCTGTGAATGCTGAGCCCTATTGGATCTCTGAGACGTTGTGTAACTAGGCACCCTCTATGCCGCAGGAACTGTGCCCTCATAATGGTGTCTCCAGTAGTCAATCTCTCTCTGAGCGTCTCGCCCATATCTATAGTACCTATCCAGAATATCCCTATGGGAAACATCCTGTACACTATCAATGAAAGAGTGGACCTCGGCCCAAGCCTGTCGCTCTCTAGACTCAGCTACTGTCACATGGGCCTCCAAGATGGTCGCACGTGCATCCGATAAGGAAAGTCAGGCCTACAAATCCTGAACTTGCTGGGAGAGCCACTTGACCTCTGAGGGATCATCGTCCATACCACCCATAGCCACATCCATGTCTCCCTCCTCTACCTGGCCTCCCAGTCCCTCACCTCCTCTCTGTCTCAGAACCATAGAGTCATCCGCACTCTCGGAGCTCTCCCCTGTGCTGCTCCTACTACTGCCACTATCCCCAGAGGAACCTGTCTCAGCACTCTGCTCATCTAGAGCCTCCACATCTATGTCCACAATCTCCACATCCACATCCTTGATAATAACCCAATCCTCATGTTGGGGAGCCAAAAATGCTATCGTCCGCCTGCAAACTCTGCGCACCAACTGAGGTGCCTCCTCCTCTACAGCCTCGTCATCCTCCAGAATGGCACCCAACCCAACCTTGGGAGCACTAGTTCATCCCCCGCTCTGACCACCAACCCTAACCCCACCACCAGCACCCCTGGGGCCAGGATCATCCCCTCCATCATCTCCTCTCCCCCGTCC
>MU227229.1:135591-149456 GCA_018584345.1 Thuja plicata
CATCCCTCCCTCCCCGTCCACCACCTCTCCCTCCATCACGGCCTCCCCTACCATGTTGTACCCATCAAGCCCTCCTCATGATAGTCCTAGGAAAAGGATGTTAGACATTTGTCAGTGCAACAGGCCTATGCTACAACCAATGGGCATCAAACTGTGGTGTAGTGCCTACAAAAGACAACTTCAACTATCAGTACAAGAGTAGATAAAGACATAAAGTATCGAAACAAGATGTGAGCAAGAATTAAAGAAAAAAAATGAATTACATAAAGAAATTAGAAATAAGACAAACCTGGGTCTACAGTGGCATAATGCCAGGTCCATGCCACAGGAAGCAATCCCATGAACTCAGTGCAAGTAGCATCAAGTGATACCACGACACCCCAAACAGTAGCATCCCTCGACCTCCGAGCAAAGTATGCGTAAGAATCAGATACATCCTGCTGCTCTCCAAACTGACGTAACACCCTATTGGTGTTGTGAAAATCTATCATATGGACGTGATCAGTCACGCATCCAATCAAGTATCATCGCTGATGACAGAAAGGAAGATGAATGTCCTCTCCATCCCAGACAGGACAATCTCTATATGGCCTCCAGATAAAATAAGGAATCATATCTAGCTGCTACCGCCAGTATGAAATATGACCCATATGAGTCTGGACAATAGCACCGTCATACATGAACACATATAGCCTATCTGCCAGGAGAGCACAGGAATGAACAGGATGACAGACTGCTATATGCTCCCATGCCCAAATCTGTAACAAAGTAGCACCGCAGCCGAGTGACTTACCATCAAGGTAAGCCACATCCAACATGTGAAAATGCATGTGGGCCAACATGCATGGACCCCAAGCAAAGACGGTATGGTCCCAGACCATACTCTGTAAAATACCACCAAAGCTGACAGAATAACCACGCTGTCGATGATCGGGGCATAGAAGCCCACATATCAAACTACCCAGCAGGGTAGACAGTCTATCAAGGCCTAAACCAAATCTAGACAAAGGAATTTCATAATCACCAGCCAACCCGAGCTGATCCCGGGGCAATCTAGAGAGCTCAGTCAATGCAGTAACACCAGTGCATGTGGAATACTTCACAAGCTCACCCTGGATAGGGAGTTGGAGGATGCGATACACATCCTCCAAAGTCACAGTACACTCCCCAGTAGGTAGCTAGAAAGTGTAGGTCTCTGAGTGCCATCCATCCAAGGTTGCTCAAGAATGAGGCCTCAAATATTGACTCACAGCTCTCTAGTCATGGAGTGCAAAGGTTTGTAATGGAGGCCCTCAGATTGACCTAGTTGTGCCCATGAAATTACACCATGAAATGAGAGATTCAATGCATGAAAATGAGATCTACTCTATATGATTGCAATGCATGAAAGGAAATTAATCTAAATGATAACAATGCATGATTAATCTATTAAAGGAAATACAAATGCAAGATTAATCTATGAAAGGAAATATGAATCTAATCTACATGAATAGCCATGGATGCAAGAAGAAGAAGACAAGAAGAGAGAAGTTGCAATATCCAAGCTTGAGTGCTCAAACCCCCCTCCAAAATTGCTCTCCAAATCTGCAGCATAACAATACTATGAAAAAGATGATAGTATACAATATTTAGTATATGGGGATGAAGAAAGGAGAAAATTTTACGTGAAACCTTGGATTAGAAGAATTTGATGATCGATAGATGCTAGATAGTGGATAGGGGGTAAAATATGGTTGGATGAAATGTCGAGAAGATAGTGGCATGAGAGAATCTTGTGGGACCAAAAGAAACTAGGACCAAATTTTGCATGCACTGTGATGAAGGACAAATATTGGGTTTTATATATGATTTTGAATGTTGAGATTTAGGTGTGGCAGTTGCGATTCTATATTTTTGGGATGTACGGGTCCAAAATGGATTTAGGATATTTAGGAAGGGGAGTTGGGATTGTAGATTTTGGGATGCAGAGACCAAATATATAGATGTAATATGTGTATGAGAGGAATCTAGGATTGATATTTTTTGGATATCGTTATGTCTATTTCTAGATTTTTAATTAAAACATTTTTATAGTATTTAAACTAAAAACTTCACTAATTTATAACCAAATAATATCAATTAACCATACTCTCCTAACCAATCACGCAGATTTACACAAGCGAACCAAAATTTGGAAGCAACTTAAATTATTTGAGATCCAATTTCTACAAACAATAGTCCACTATAATGATAGGTATTATACAATAACAAATAATAAATATGATTTCTACAACTAATAGGGTGATGGAAAAATGGTAAAAAATAGATATATTATTTTTCATAGTGGAGATGATGTACGAGGGTCAACTCCTTTCCTATTGTCTTTTTTTTTTTTTCATTTTTTTTGTTTGTTTTGTGTTCATTACTAAGTTTTGGTTCTCAGTTGACATGTCGACTCCTCTTCTCCAAATAATTTCTTCCTGCAACTCCTGAATGTTGTCAATTGTAATAATTTCGGGTTTATTATTGAATTCACTAGTTTTTCTATATTTTTTTTGCCTCATATGAGTCTATTAGTTGTTTCTCAGTTAAGTCTAGGGGTCCTAGTTACTTAAACAAGTTAAAGTTTTTTTTATTTTGAATTCCTAACACCATTGCAGGAAAAGATATTTTGTCACTAGTTTGGAAGCAAGGTTATTACTATTTGGTATCAAATCCAAAAGAGACTAGGAACATGAGGGATTGGTCAAAATGTCACCAAGAAGGATGCACAAAAGAGGTGCTAGAGGAGGTGGTAGAAGAGGCTAGGATGAAGGGATACTTAAGATGTTGTAGGACATTATAGAAAAAATTAGATGCCATGAAACATGCCTAGACAAGAGGAGTTGTAGAAAAAACTGTGAGCGATGTGGAAGAAGAAGAGGAATTGTTAGAAGTTGATATATTGAAAGAAGAAGAGGAATTGTGATAGAACTACATAGAGGAATCATGAGTGTTAAATCCAAACCAAGGATTAAGGTTACCACTTATTTAGGAGGCCTTAATAGTGAAGAACTCATTGATCATAGGATCAATGATCTTGATAAGTACTTTTAGTATGAAGGAGTAGTAGAAGAGAGAAAAGGTAAATTTATCTGTATAAGGCTTAAAGGCCATGCTATCATGTGGTTGGATTATGTTTACTTAGAAAGAGGGAAGAAGAACAAATAAAATATTACATCTTGGGATAGGATGGTTGCTAAACATAAAGCTAAATTTCTTCCTAGAGATTACCAAATGAATCTTTTTAAAACATTGCAAAATCTTAAACAAAATGATATGTCAATGAAAGAATATACAGAAGATTTCTACAAGTTGATACTTTGATTAGGCCACAATGAAGAGGATTTGAAATGGCTAGAAAGATACCTTCATGGTTTCAACTATAGTTTATAGAATAAATTGGATATAGTGTCCCCTAGATCACTTGAGGAAGCTTATAAATTTTCCATTAAGGCATAGGAGAAGAATCAACTTTAGATAAGGTAAGATAGGGCTCACTGATTTTTTGAATTTTGGCAAGAAATATATAAGCACTGAATTTACAGAGTCAAAGTGATCATTTATTTCTACCCTTCCAAACTATTCTATGTATTTTAAGCCCCTTAATTGGCCTCTTAAGTATAGCTTAGCTAAATCATTATGGTGAAGGGCATTAAAATAATGTGGCATTCAGCTAGCTTTTAAGTAGTCGCCTTATGGGGAAAGAGATTTTAGATATTTTTTGGTAGGTTTTAGTTGTTTGAGGAGAAAGTAATCATCATCACCTAAATTATATTTGCATGCCACTCTTCATTGCCTTCAAAGGCTTTCCTCTTTGGAATGCATCTATTATTCATGTAATCACACCATGGTTTGGGATATATCTATATTACTTGTTCTTTTAAGTTGTATACATGGAAAGGTTATTATTAAATGGAAAGGTTATCATTAATAAATTATGCATCATGTGTTATAGAGGATTGGTACGGTGTTAATATGGAATTTTAGATATAGTAATGAGATTATGAGATTTTTTTAATGAGCTTTTTATTATGAAGTGTGTATTGTCATTTATAGGTCTACATAAATAATTTTCCCTATTCTTTATATTATTGAGCATTAGAATATTTATGTCATCTTGGTTTTAGAACTTGTATTGGATTCCACATCTTTACAAGTAGCCTTTAGTGTCTTACACTCTTTTTGAGGAATCAAACATTTATATTAGATTGTTATGGGATTAGATTTTTTTATATTGTTGGTGCATATATTTATTTCCAAATTCATTGCACTATACATTTTTAGATATTTAAATCTATATATATTTTTTAAATTATAGCCATAGACTACAAGATTGTCTTCCCTTTGTGCATCATTTTAGTTGGGCATTTTAATGCACAAACATGAAAATAACCATATACAATATTCTTGACAAAATAGTTATTCTAAGCTTATGTTGATTTAAGAAATAGATACGCATTGCAAATGCTTACTTAAGATTTTATCACATAGAAAGATCTTCTCTAAAACAATAAATCATCAAGGTGAGTTCATGTTGAGTCCAATAAGAAATGAAATAAAATGTACATTAAAACAAAACAAAATAAAATACAACACCTCAAAAGACAAATAATTTCTTCTTGCAACTCCTGAATTTTGTCAATTGTAATCATTTTGGGTTTAAATTATTTGATTCATTGATTTTTCTATGTGTTTTTTGCCCCATATGAATGTATTAGTTGTTCCTCGGTTAAGTCCAGGAGTTCTAGTTACTTAAACAAGTTAAAGTTTTTTATTTTGAATTCTTAATACCATTGCAGGAAAAGATATTTTGTCACTAGTTTGGAAGTAAGGTTCCCTCTATTTGGTATCAAAGCCAAAAGAGACTAGGAACATGAGGGATTGGTCAAAATGCCACCAAAAAGGATGCACAAAATAGGTGCTAGAGGAGGTGGTAGAAGAGGCTAGGATGAAAGGATACTTGAGATGTTGTAGAACATTATAGAAAATATTTGATGCCATGGAACATGCCTAGACGAGAGGAGTTGTAGAAAAAATTGTGGTGATGTGGAAGAAGAAGAGGAATTGTGAGAAGACTACTTAGGGGAATCATGGGTGTTGGAGCCAAACCAAGGATTGAGGGTACCACTTATTTAGGAACCCTTAATAGTTAAGAAATCATTGATTGGATCAATGATCTTGATAAGTACTTTGAGTAAGAAGGAGTAGTAGAAGAGAGAAAGGGTAAATTTATCTATACAATTCTTAAAGGCCATGCTACCATGTGGTTGGATTATGTTTACATAGAAATAAGGAAGAAGAGCAAATAAAATATTACGTCTTGAGATAGGATGGTTGCTAAACCTAAAGCTAAATTTCTTCATAGAGATTACCAATGAATCTTTTTAAAATATTGCAACATCTTAAATAAAACGATATGTCAGTGAAAGAATATACAAAATATTTCTACAAGTTGATACTTTGATTAGGCCACAATGAAGAGGATTTGAAAAAGGTAGCAAGATACATTAATGTTTTCAACTATAATTTATAGTATAAATTGGGTCTAGTGTCCCCTAGATCACTTGAAGTTAAGCCTATGAATTTTCCATTTAGGGATAAGGGAAGAATCAACTTTAGATAAGGTAAGATAGGGCTCACTGATTTTTGGATAGAAAATTTGAGCAAATTGTTAGATAAGTGTGAGGTTTAATCCAATGAAGTAAGGGTTGGTATCATCTGAAAAGAGAATTTAGCACATTGGATTCTTAGCCATAACAAACACAAAGATGACTAGAATATGAGATTACTAGGAAAAGGAATTCAATAGAATTCAACATAATAGGGACAGTGGATCAACTTGGAATAAGACTACATTAAAAAAATTAATTATTTCTTTTTGTTCTACAAAAAAAATAATTTGGCTATGTTGTTGGATTTGTTGAATTTCTTCAATGCCTCACATAAACACATGTTCCACATCAGAAACCAAAGAATTTTTTCTTTATTATTTTGAATGTTGCAAGGATGTGAATAGTATTTATTTGTATGTAAAATAACCAACAAGAGAATAGGATAAAAAAATTACAACATATATGAGTACACAATAATAGCCTTCATGGACAGAGTATGGAGACAACAACATAGGATACAAAAGATGATATATTACTTGAAATTGTAGTTATTGAGGACGAGTCAATTTAAAAGATGGGAAGTGGAAAAATTATTGCAACAAAGGATGAATAGGTAATATTTTAGTCATCAAAATCATTTGATGTAGTTGAATTTTATTTACATTAATGTGCAATAATTATAATGGAGAGGTATGAAGTACCCAAAAAGCATAGTGCAACAATAAAGACAAGAAAAATTTAAAATACCAAGATTACTTTATGTAATTTTGTTCATACCGATGATGGAATTGATCCTTGTAGCATATCCAAAGAATAGAAAAGGCACAAAAATCAGAAGATCCATGTAGAATTGCAATAAAATGTCAATGATGATGAAATGGGATGTGAAGACCACAATGTTGGGTAGAATAAAATGGATCAAAAGGAATTAATATTTTTGATATAGTTTGAATTTAAGATGAAACCAATAAGTGGATAGTGAATTCATGGAGTGCTTGAGATTAGTTTGATGCAAGGTGGACATGGATCCATAAGAGAATCTAAAGAACCATAATTCATCTCACTATATAAAGTAGACGTTATCCCGTTCACAAGATAGAAGAAATGAAAGAAGTAAATCGGTAAAGGTTATTGATTTCAAGCATATAGGGTAGGGTACAAGTTGATGAAAAATTGAAAGGGTAGTTCTACTACCCAACTCCCTTTTTGTGTTATGCTCACAAATATCTCACTTGGGGAGCCTAATGTAGGAGCATCAACTCCTCTATTTTTCTCTTTTTTTTTACTTGGTTTGTGTTCATTACTAAATTTTGGCTATTTTTTATTCTAAATGTCTTTAGGGTCTGTGTAGGATCATGGTATGCCAAAAAGTGGCGATATGAAAAAAATGAGTTTTTCACTCGTCCAAAAGCGCACCCAAAAGTTTGTTGACTTTTGAGTAGGCCTGGGTGTCAATACACTTAGCCAAGCCAAAAGCCAAAGCTAAAGCAATATCGGATGTCCGATATCCATTAGTAGAAATATATTGTTTCCCGCGGCTGCGTTCAACATTTTCATTGTGAAAACTTTGAAGCAGCGATACCGAGCCAGCAATATCGTATATTAGATAGGTATCTGATATCAGATTTCCTCTAGTACACTAGGTAAGTGAAATATAGTTGTTTCGTTATTGTTTTTTTTTTTTGCATTGAAATTTATTATTATTTTTTAAAAACTAGGTTTTATATGATATTGTGTATTATTTTGTAAAATTTATTATAAACTAGAGTTGAAATTGATATTGTTTATTCTATATTGTTTTTGAATCAGACATGGATTCAGACCAATCCAATAACCCTCCCTCTCAGTCCACGAACAATCCAAAACCACATTAAAACAATCCCCCGCCTTCAGAAGACCAACCATTCTCAAACCCTCGACCAATACAGGATCTCATAGGAGATAATCTAAATTGGCTTAGAGGTATATGCACCCTAAAATGGTCGCCTAGACTATGGGCCCCATTTATCATCTTAATCAATTTATCAATTTCCTGAATCAATGGCTTGCAATATTTTCAATTCAAATCAATTTTCTTGATCAAATCGTAATTAATTCAATTATTTCAATATTTCCTTAGGTTTGATCATTTCATCAATAATCTTATTTAATTAAAAAAAAACATCTCTTTTTATTAAATAAAATAATCTTATTTAATTAAAAGAAATAAAATAATCTTATTTAATTAAAGGAAAATCCCTTTTAATTAAATGATTTTATCTTATTAATATCCCTTTTAAATAAATAAAATAATCTTATTTAATTAAAAGAAAATCTTTCTTTTAATTAAATGATTTTATCTATTTTTTAAATCCATCTTTTAATTAAATAATATTATCTTATTTAATTAGGATACCTTTTAAATAAATAAAATAATCTTATTTAATTAAAATAAATAAAATCATCTTATTTAATTAAAAAAAAATCTTTCTTTTAATTAAATGATTTTATCTTGTTTTAAAATCCATCTTTTAATTAAATAATATTATCTTATTTAATTAAGATACCTTTTAAATAAATAAAATACTTATTTAATTAAAAGAAATAAAATAATCTTATTTAATTAAAAGAAAATCTTTCTTTTAATTAAATGATTTTATCTTTTTTTTTAAATCTATATTTTAATTAAATAATATTATCTTATTTAATTAAGATACCTTTTAAATAAATAAAATAATCTTATTTAATTAAAAGAAATAAAATAATCTTATTTAATTAAAAGAAATAAAATAATCTTATTTAATTAAAAATCTTTCTTTTAATTAAATGATTTTATCTTGTTTTAAAATCTGTCTTTTAATTAAATAATATTATCTTATTTAATTAAAAATCCATCTTTTAATTAAATAAATAAAATCCCCATTCAAAGCTCTTTTTTGATGAAAAAAGGAAATACATCAAATAAAATTAAATAAAAATTCTTTTTTGTCCACACTTTCCTAAGTGGTGGGATTATTTGCCTCTTAATCATAGCCTTTGATTTTACCTCTTGAAGATTTAAACCACATGGATCAACCAAGATTTAATCTCCACCATTGCTTTAAAAGCCTCCTAATCTTCACCCTCTATTATTCTATATAAGATGCCTCTCCTTCTCATTTGAACATCTCAGGTTTTTATTGTTATGCTGCAGGTTTGGAGAGCAACTTTGGAGGAGAATTTGAGCACTTGAGCTTGGATATTGCAACTTCTATCTTCTTGTCTTCTTCTCTCATGCATTCATGAGAATCCATTTAGATTACTTTGCATTTGCATTTTAGATTAAATTCATATTTCCTTTCATAGATTAATCTTGCATTTGTATTTCATTTCATAGAATAAAACATGCATTGTTTTTTATTGCAGGGAAAAATAGGTTTTAAATGGGGACCCGAAACCCCTTACAAGCTAGAAACAGAGATAAGACAATGAAGCACCTCAAAAAGAAACAGGACTAGAAACCAGTACGCAGAAGAGCTAACAACAAAAAATAGGAAAGAAACCAAAAGCCAGAAACCAGCAAAAAAAGACCAACCACTAGACCCAAAAACCAAAGCACTAGACTAGCTCCTTACAAGCCTCAGCGGCTTCCTGCTTCGCTTCAAATATCTTCTTTATCGTAGCATTGAACTCTGAGAGTTCCTGGATTCTGTCATGAATTTTCTTCTTTCGAGCTGATCTCGTGCGTTTTCTCGAGCCTTCATCATCCAGGTTCTCAGTAATGTCCTCTGGTTTGTTACCTGGCGACCCAGTATCCAACTCAACCTTTATGGTCAGGAAACAATCCATAGCCGAACCCATAAAATTGTTGTAGTCTTGCATATGTTTTTTCATAGTATTCTCCATGGTTTCCATTCTGGCTTGTAACTACTGGACATTATTATCTTCATCATTGGTAACCTTGTCCTCCTTGGTGTTAGGGCCAGACTCCATCTGAGTCTGCAGAGAATCCACCTTAGTAGCAATAGAGTGATACTTAAGGTGTAAGTTCTTGATCTCCTGGAACACCCATTTCATTAACTGAAAGGAGTACATTGAGGCAGCTTTGGCAGTTTGGAGAACCCCAAAAGGAGGATCGATCTTATCGTCCATGTCATCCTTAAGTAATTGAGCATTTCTTTCATGTAGGTCCATAGTCTTGATAAAAGGAATGTTCCAAGAGTTACCAGGGACATTGTTTGTCTCCTTCTCAAGTAAAGTCGGCTCCTTGACAGGGGAAATGTTCTCCACCTCCGTAGCTTCCTTCTAAGTATCTTGACCACATACCATAACCACTTCAAGCTTCGGCGAGATCAGTACATCATGGTCTTCAGAACTATCACACTCAGCCGAAATAGGCACTTTCTGACATTCCTCATCCTCCTTATCCTCTCTATTTTTCCTGCAATCCAAAACTTTATCTTTGTCCATAGAGCCCGTCACTTCCTCATCTGTGTTATCATTCTCCTCCGAAACAGAGTTTGAAATCAAGGAAGCAAAGTAACTATCTTTCTCTGTAGAATCAGCCATATTGTCATAGCCTTCCACATTATCTGTAGAGGTATCTGTATCCATGGTAGTCTCCTTCTCCTTCTTAAGTTTTTTTCCTGTAAAACTATTGTCTTTATCATTCCCATCCCTAATTCTCTTTTTGCCCGAACTAGATTTGGATGGGGTTAAGACAGGGCTAGCACTAGCCCTCTTCTTAATATGTTCAACAATTAAAAGGATCAACCCTTTATGTAGAATGGGTTTCTTCTCCTTTTTCTTGTACTGGACAATACTAGAGTGGAGAAATTGTAAAATATAGAAAGGCAAAGAAACCCTAATTTTATGCCAAAAATGATAGAGCAAAACAAAGTGGTCAGAATGGGCTCTTTTGAACCTACCGTCCAGGGTAACATACTCCATGATCACCACCATAATATTAGCCCAAATATCTTTGAATGAATCCACATCATAGCATCCCCCAGACTCTTTAACAAGAATTTTTTTCTCCTCCTTACTCTTGGGAAAGCGTCGAATTGCCTTTCGAGAAACCTTACTGTCCCAAAAAAACTTTATGCCCTTCGTGCTAAGCCCAGAGATCTCTGCTATAAAATCCTTCATGATATTAACATTAATTGCCGCTATAGTCACCGCCCCATTTTTCCAGGAATCCACAAATAATTTAGTAGCACTATCTTTAGCCCCATGCAATCTTTCCATGTATGTAGTAAGACCACCCTTCTCAAGAATGTCCCAAGCTTCTGGCATTTTTTTCCATTTTAAAAAAGTCCTTTGGCTCTTTGTGGTTAAGCCCTCCTCCCATGATTGCATAGTTCTCAGAAAAGGAAGGAAAAGCAGAGAGAATACAGTAATTCCAAAAACTGGTAACTTTGAAATTAACAAGGGTTAACTCGTGTCTATAATTAGAGTTCTTGCAAAAGACACCACTTTTCATCCTCATTTCCCTCTAATTTTTTAAAATGTGTCTAATCATCATAGCTTCTCAAGGTGCGCCCATTATACCCTCATGCTTTGGGATCTGTCGAAGGCCAACTTGGCTTTGATATCGACGGTCAGATTTGTATAATCGTGCCAAATCATGATGTCCCTGGCATTAACAACGAAGTTGGCCAACTCATCAGCAGTACCATTCGCCTCCCTATAGGCGTGAGAAATTATGACTTGATTAAAGGAATTAATTATGATTCTGGCCTCCTCGATGATTTCCTTGATTGTCCATGATGGCTTTGTCTTGTCACTAATACACTTTAAGATATTGAGTGAATCACCCTTGATCCACACCTTCTGTGCCATGTGTTTCTTGACAAGTTTTAGCATCTCAAGAAGGGCCATAGCCTCCGCCATGTGGTTGGTTTGAACCCCAATAGGTAAGGCCACCGCAACCATGCAATTAGCCATGTCATCATGGATGAGGCCACCACAGCCAACTGGGCCCCAGTTACCCTTAGCAGCGCCATCCAAATTAAGTTTTATCCACCCAGGTGGAGGAGAAAGCCAGATGGAATTCTCCCTAGGATGATGTTTATGGATAATAGTTCTCAAACCCATGTCACCAGCTTTGTAATCCAGCATTCTACCAGACAACACCTTGAAGTTTTCCTTTATACTTCTCTTTATCTTCTCAGCAACCACTTTTGGAGGAAGTTCAATGTTTCTGAAGACTATGTCATTGCGTTCTCTCCATAATCGCCATATAACATGTGGAGGAATGATATTCCACAGATGTTGATCAATGGGGGAAACAACTTTTCGCCATTGAATATAAAATCTTTCCATTTTATTGGGGAAAACCCACTTGATCTCCTAGCATTGTAATAATTCATTCCAAACCTCCCAAGCATAACTACATTCAATGGCAAGATGATAAATAGTTTCCTCGGCTTTTTTACATAGAAAGCATCTATTAGTCAGCACCATTCCCCTTTTATGGAGGTTATCAATTGTGAGAATTTTATTTTGCAAAGCCAGCGAGAAAAAGATGTTAATTTTAGGAATTAAAGAATTGTCCCACACCTGAGCCCAAAATGGGAGAGGGATCGGTTGCTTTAATAAGAGCTCTGAACAAGAGGCCACCATGAAGGTTCCAGAAGGAAGAATTCCCCAAAGGAGCATGTCTTCACTAGAACTCTTAACCTTCCAGATCGCAAGATCTAGCATTAAGGGTTTTAAAAACTCATCATAAAGGGATAAATCAATCCACAAACCATTACTCTAGTAGTTCCTAACCATTTCTCCATGTCTCTGAATACACTCATTGATGAAAGGTTGAAAAGCAGTAACAGAGTTTAGAGGATAATCTTTCATCCAGCAGTCCTCCTAGAAATGAATTTTTCTGCCATTACCTAAAAAACACCTAGCCCCCTTAAATGCCACATCCTCAGCATTCTAAATACTATTCCAAATAAAATATCCTTGCACTTTCAGATCAATTTTCCAAAATTCCAAAATATGGGAGAAGGAGAAGAGGTATTTTTTATGAATAATATCATTCCATTCTCTTTTAACACCAAAAATTCTCCAAATCTGTTTAGCCAGCAGGGCCAAGTTGGTAGCTCTTATAGGGCATAATCCCAGCCCTCCCCATTTTTTGGGAGTACAGACCTTGTCCCAAGCTACTAAAGCTAATCTCTTTTTCTCCTCCACACCCGACCATAGAAAATTTCTTTGAGTTTTCTCAAAGATATCTGCAAATTTACCAGGGATCTTGAAAAGATTGAGAGCATAGACAGGGAGGCTTTGTAAAGATGCCTTGAGTATCTGAAGTTTACCAGCTTGACTCAGGATGGCTCCTTTACAACCAGCCAACTTCCTATTAAATCTATCAATAATACCTCCCTAGAAAGAGTCTGGAGGTTTAAGACCAAGAGGGAGACCAAGATAGGTAGCAGGAAGGGACTCAATTCTGCAACCAATAATTCTAGCAATTCTATGTTGCCTTTCCGTAGGAGTATTAATAAAATATAAGGAGCTCTTATCCCAGTTGATGTTTTGTTCTGAGCCAAGGGAATAGGTAGAAAGAGCAGTTTTGATAGTCCTGGATTCCTGAATAGAAAAAAAACATTCATTGTTATCATTTAGATTAATTTCCTTTTATGCATTGTTATCATATATAATAGTTGTCATTTTCATGCATTGAATCTCTCATTTCATGGTGTACTTGCATGGGCACAACTAGGTCAATCTGAGGGCCTCCATTACAAAACCTTTGCACTCCATGACTAGAGAGCTATGAATCAATATTTGAGGCCTCATTCTTGAGCAACCTTGAATGGAATGATTCATAGAAGTGTGACACATTTTCATCACACATTTTTGGTGCCCACGATGGGGCAGAAGATTCATTTTCTGTCACTATAGTTATTTTTCATAATTTATTTTTGGATTTCTGTATTTTCTCTAACCACTAATGTTTACTGTTTCTGGTGGTTTGTGATTTGATGTTGCTGTTGATGTTGCTGATTTGGACTTGCGTGGATAAACAACAAAATGATTCACATTGCATTGGATTTGAGGTATTTTGTTGATCTCTATAACATTTGGATTTTGGAAATAAAATGAACCTCTCATGTATTTAGCTCGAGTGTTTCTTGCTTTCATAAATCACATTTCCAATTGGTGCTCTAAAAATGGACCTAGATTTGCTTTCTTGCATATATGTTTCACATAGTAATTAGGCCCTATGAACACTATTTGTGGCAATCTTGAGAGAGTGGGCTTCATTCACTT